>VZDJ01000246.1:2107161-2135221 GCA_008694505.1 Cyanoderma ruficeps
AAGTTAGTCTGCTTTTTAAAATTGCAAAAGAAGTGCAAAATGCTGTAAATTTTGCCATTTTTTCTGCAGTTCTTAAATTAAGACAATAGAGGAAAATTCTCAGGTAATAGATATTTCTCCATAGTTCCTAGGTGTAGAATAGAGAGTGAGCTGAGAATAGTAGCAAACCAAAGATTTGCTGGGTGAAATCTAGAAAATACAGAAGTTCCTCTTCACCTTCTGTTGATGCAGACTGCCGCTTGTCCACATGATTTGTTGTCTTCTCTCAGAATGTTTTTGACTTTCTGTCCTATTTCCAAAATAAAGCTAAAGTGTCATCTCTCATCATCTACCCAAATACCTGTGAAACCAGAGAACTTAATTTGAATGCATTTTCTTTAATGTTTCCTACTATTTCAAGGAGTTCTTGACATCGTGATAGGCTCAGTGTATTGCTGATGCTAACATTAGCACAGATCATCTACTTGGTATCAAAGATGGGAGAGTGTTTTTAATTTGTCATTCATGTTCTTCTGCCAAGAGAAGCTGTTATGCTTAATTTCTATTTTTAATTGAAGTGTAGTTTGCAAACCTTTAAAATGTACCTGCTCCCTGCTGCTGCATTTGTCTGCATCCAGTGCTGTAAGCATGACAAGGGCAGTGGGCACCTGAGAATGGAAGATGCTTTTACAGAAGAGCACGCTGGCTCTTCAAAGCACCCCTGTTCTTTTTCACAGTTCTTCAGGTTCCTTTTAAAACTGAAACTCATCTCTGTCTCTTGGGGTAGCTTAGGAAAATTCCTAGAAGTGCGAAGTGGCTCCACTGGGCAATAATGCCTGCAGGTGTTTGGGAAGCGCTTTTTCAGTAGAGACCAGCTTAGCCAAGTGTTTGTGTACTGCTGTGCTAGTGTGAGCACGATGGTAGAAGGGGTGAAGCAGCTTACAATGTCCAATGTTGGAGGCACGGAGGAAAAGAGAAAAGGATGTCTTGAGTGAGGGAGCTGTTGCTCTCTAAAACTTCTGTGTTTGCGAAGAAGTGGCCAAAACAAAATTCCTCAGAGGACTGAATGAACTGAATTGTCGTTTGGACACACCTTGGGGTCACCACTTGTGGTTTTGGTTGCTGCGGTCCCCTCTCATTCGGGGGACCACTAGTCGCTAGCTGAAGCTGGGTGTGTCCCCCTTTAGGGACAGGAAGAGAGCAGGCAGACACAGCAGCAGTGAAGGGAAAGAAGAAGTCTCTACCTTTATTATTTACATTTTCATCTGACTCCATTATTTATACATATGTACAGAGGTCAAGGGATTGGCTACAAAGGTCGCCACCTCTTAACCTGTTTGGTGGACAGCACCATCACTCAATTCTTCTCTCAGAGGAGAAGAATGCAAACATTCTAAGAATACACATTGTTATCAGAAGGCTACATGAGAAACTTCTGCAGAGGCAGAAAACAGGGCAACACTGAATAGAAGTTGTTGAAGTAGAACTAATCTGAGGGAGCTCAGTACAGCCTGGCAAGCAGAGAAAAATCTCATTTTGTGTGATTACTGAAAGAGGAAGCCTATTTTTGGTGCTTTGCGTTGGATGACTGCAGAAGAGAGCTAGTTCTGTTTCCTTGTGTCAGCTTTACTTTTGGTGTGGCTACTCAGCTCTGTATGAAAGGAAAAGCTGTATGTATATGACTAATTAGCTGTCACAGCCTAACAGCTCCTGGCAAAATAGTTTTCAAAATAGTTACGTGCCTTTCGTGTTTACTCCAGGTGACATAGATTTGGGTTTATGATATAAAACACACTGAGCTTTTAAAGCCTCTCAGCTGCACAGATGAAAACTCTACTAATCCCGAAGAAAATTGGTCTGCTATTCATTAAATGCAGATAAGTTTCCTTTTTTAGTAAGCCCATTAGCAGATGCCTAAATTTAGGAGCACATGCAGTTGCAATCAGTGGAATATTCTGAACCTTTTTATCTTCTTTCTTGCACTGGAACTCGCTGGGCTGTGTCTTTGAGAGGTCTCAGACTCCAGCCCCTAATGTGGAGCCTGGTTTATTCAGTTACCTTTGCCAAGTGCTTTTTGTATATAAATCTCCTCTGTTTCCACTTACTTCTTTCATGGTGATAAAGAAGTGAGGAAAGTTGTCATTAGAAATTCAGCTTTGTGCCTCAGCATCAAGTAGAAGCAATTTCAGTTTTTGGCACAGCTCTGCTTCCAGGATGCAAACTGGTCTCTCATCTTTGGATTTCTGTTGTCTTCCACACTCACCTGGAAAAAATATCCAGTATAACCAACTAACCTAATGAAAAACTTCTGGTTTCGCAAAATTGGGGTTTAATTTGTACCTTCTTTTCATTTCTCACTATCATAAAATTTCTTGGGCATCTTGCAAATATTATCACAAATAATTAAAAGAATGGCAGTTATGTGTGATGATTACATGATGTCTTTTTCATCCAAGACAGGAAACATGTTAGGCCAGTGCAATAATTTCTCACATGTTGCACAGATCAGAGATTATGGGCTTAAACTGGTCTAGCATTTTCCTTGACAATCTGATCTAATCAGCGTTGTAGTGGGTTTTATTTCTCCAGACCAGAACCATGACCTGAAACAAGGCTGTCACTCTGCTTGACTGAAAAATTGGGAAGGTAATTGTGCCGATCTCATTCTTCTCTTTATGTTATGGATACCATAATGCTGGTTTAGGACACTTACACTGCAGTTTGTGATACTGAGATTTGTGTATCACAACTGAATAAGTTCACCAAGTCAATTTTCAGGCAGTTTTTGGCAGATTATTACTGTATTTTTAGAGTGTTATTCCAAAAATTGTGGTATGTTTGCCTACAGGTTAGATTTAAGTTAATGCCTTAAGTACAGAATTACTTGAAATGAGAAAAGTAACTTTGCCAGTAAAAATGTACTTCTTTTAATGAAACTGGTAATCCTTTAAGTTAAAGTCAATAAACAATTATTTTGACCACCGTTTATCTTAGAGGTCTGTAGTTAAGAAATTATGTGCTGCTTTAAATGAATTGATGCTGTCTTAAAAACTGGTTTCCAAGTAGAAGGAACGCAGAGACGTATTGCTTACTGAAAATTGTGTTTTAGAAAGTCTGAAGACTTGGAACTTGGTACTCCTTAGTCTTTAATATCCTCATAGCGTGTTTTTTGAAAATACACCTTTTACTCATTGGAGAAAACAAAATTGGACAAAATATTGTTGTCAGTGGATACAGAAAGCCTTAAAAGTGCAGTGTTGGTACCTGTCAGAGAGTTCTGTGTCTTCATCTGAGGGGAAATGTGTTGTACTTGCAAATTTATATTTTCTTTGATACCCCCATCCCAGTAAATAAGAAGCTTTTACCCTGTTTTCAAGTTGTCCAGGCTTGTAGTAACTTTATGCTAACTTTGCCACAATGATGCATGGACCTGTCTGGCCTGATTCATATCCATGGCACAGTTATGGCTAAAGGGGAATTTAATAGGCTGGTAGTGGGAACATATCTAGTAGGAACAACAGTGGCCAGGATTTATAGTGTTTTCAGATCAGGACAGGCCAGATGGAGTGCATACAGAAGAAATATAGAGCCCTTACTAAGACCTTGTTGCTATAAAATATTGTTCATGTGTACCCACATCATATATTTTAGCATTGACTTGAAAACATAATAAACATTTCATTTTTCTCCTATGTGTTTTCTTATCCATAGGAAATAATCATTATCATGGAATTTGCTGGTTGATAGGTTTGGTACTTGTAGTTCTGAGAGCTCTTTAACAAGTTCTGAAGAAGTCTCAAAGCCCTCAGATTTCTCTTAAGACCCAAATTTTCCTGTTTCTTACACTGCCCTCTAGCGCTGAGCGTTATCTCCAGAGAGTTATCTCCAGACATCTTCCTTCGGCATAGAGGAGCTTCTGTGCCAGGACTTTTTAGGAGCTGTTGGGTTATCAGGGTCTTCCAGGGCAGGGAACATCCACTTTCTCTACATGAACATCTGTCCTTGTTAGGTGCTAGGCTGAATTCCCACCCTAATATGCGTAATAACCATGGGATTATTTACCAGAAAAAACTCCAAAGAGAAACAAATGAAAATATATGTTAGTGGCATGCTAATAGCTTATACCATTATGTATGTGCATTGGCTGCTTAAATGCAGTAAAAGTAGCATCTGAATTAATAGCATATAAATTGTATTTCAAGTTCTAAAAAAATTTTAAAATTGAGAGAGTTTTACATTTCATTCTATATGTGCTGTCATACACAGCAAAATCTTTACAGTTTTGTCTGATTGTATACTCTTCATAGTGTTATCGTGACTTCTTGACAGCTGTTGAGGAGAGGATCACCTTTCTTTTTTGTGTTTTTTTTTTTTTTCCATTCCCTGTCTGTCTGATTTGTCTGGTATTGAGACTAACTACAGAGTGTGCAAAGACTGGATGTGGAGCTGAATCCTCTCAGGATGGTTGTGTGTTTTGCATGTAGTTCAGATCGGGTTTATTTTTTCTTAAGGTAAGGGCTCTGCCACTCTGTCTTCTGTGCAGACAAGGTCTGACAGGTTCTGTCAGTCTCTCTGAGGATCCCTGGCAACTTCAGTATGACTTACTAAGCTGTAAGTAAGGAGTAGTTGCAGAATTTAACCCACTTGGATACTGCATTTTTTTTAGGAGCACTTCGGCTAAAGTAATTTCTTAGGAAACAAGACTAGAATGCCAAGAGGAATTAACTTAATTTGAATACTCAGAACAGTGTAATTCACTTTTCAGCACGAAGCTATATTAATGTTGACACCTTGCCAGCTGTATTGTGATTTTTTGGGGAAGTGAGAGAATAAGTAAGATAACTTTTTTGAGGGAAGACCTGTTACTGTAGCTTTCAATTTTTGTCTTCTAAGTACACTTTTTTCAATGGTTGAGGCAATGGTGCATCTTGACAAGCTGCTTCTGCTGTTGCTTGTTGGTGTTTCACCACACCATGCCAACAAGGATGTTTTCATTTAGAGGTTCACTCATCTGATACAGGATTTATAGCTGGCTCCTGTATGGGAGCAGCCTTGCAAGGCAGGAATTGTCAAACTACAATTTTTGAGAATGCTGATAAGGTGTTTTCATGAATTACAATAGATTTTTGAAAGTGGAATTTTCCTGATTCTGTGTATCGTGCTGTGTGACAAAATTTAGGTGAAGTTTTCACACTTCTAAACAGTGCATCGTGACTCTGTGACCCAATGCCAGTCTGGGATTTTTACCTGTCACACCGAGTAGCCTCTGGCAAGAGGGTGGAGAGGGTATGGATTGCCTAACAAGTGAAGGGCACCTGTAGAGAAAAAGGATGAAAAGATGCTCCCTTCCACAGAAAGCTGAAAGGATACTGCCTGCAGGAAATAGAATATAGATTTTTTTGAGTGCTGGGAGCCAGAGCCAGAGTTTGAGGCCATTAGGCCTCATGAGAGAGCTGAGCTTTGTTTTGTCATTAATGATAGTCTATACATCGTCAGTTTTCCTTGCATGCTGAGGCACAGCACAGCTGTGGCATCACCTCTATAATCATGGCCTGTTCCTTCCTCTCTGGGCTGGGAAATCAAAGGGTCAGGCACTGGAGAACTTGGGGGAGCATGTGATCAAAGCCTTTCCTCCTACATCTCCAACTCATTCTTCTTTCTATAAGCAACCTGTTCCACCTGAGCATGTCTCATTCAGTGCAGGGATTGATGCCTTCTGCATGTCTTTAGCTGACATAGGGGTGTTTTTGCAGACAGGGTGTTTTTGCTGATTTACTGTATCTACCTTCTTGTTACTGGCACTTAATGAAATCGGCAGATAAGGTTACACTGCTGGCTTTGTAAAGCTGTTCTGTTTCCATGGAAGGCATTTTCACAATGGCGAAGCTTTGATGTGAAACACTGCTACTTTTGTGAATAGACCTGCAGTCAAATAAAGGGGTAGAATCAAAATAAAACTTAGGTACTTGTGAGAACAAACAGCATGTCTGAATCTGTCTCTGCAACTATTTTTGCAACCCTTGTCTGACTTGATCCTTTCTCTTAATTGCGAACCTGTTCATGGTAATTTTTCTTAGGAAGAAATGTTGAAATCTGAATGGGGCTGAAAAAATGAGTCTCTCTTAATGAGCTTCAGAGGCTTTCATGGACATTAAATCAAAGTTATTAATTAAATTATTGTGTTAATTGATAATAAATCAAATATTTGCTTTCTTCAAAGGTTGTAGAACAAAGCAGCAATCAGGCAACAAAATGTCTATCCCTTATTGTCTCAGGGGTGTCTTTTGATTTGGTGTCTCTGACTTATTTTATACAGTGAATAATAGGAAAAGGAGAGTGAATTTCTGTCTTGGAGGCTGGTCAGTGAGATCAGATGAAGCAATAGATTTATATAAACATTAATTGCATAACTAGGAAATGTGAGTATGAGCTAAAGAGACAGATAATTTTGGAAAATAAACTGTGGAGTTTTTTGCTCTGGTAAGCAGTATGTGACCAACTCCAGGCTGATGCCATGACCAGCCAGTCTTCTGGAAGACTTCCTTGGCCCAGATGTGCAGCCAGCTGAGATCTGTGTAATAAATTTCTGCTACTAATTGATTTAATTGCAGGGTGTCAGTCTGCCAGGAGTTAATACTAGGCTCATGTCTGGGTACAGCTTTGCATGGTGTGTAAAGTCAGTGGAGGAGGACCTCCTGGTAACTTTTGTGGTGACGTGCTGCAGGTAGCAGGCTTTCTTCCCACAGGAAGAAAGGTACTAGCTTCTGGTACTAGCTGAGCAGATGAATATGCCTGCCTTTGTATTGCTTCAGGCAGTACTGCTCACGGGTCACCTTTGAGCTTCTGCTCCCCAGCATCATCCTATGACTGCAGGAGCAAGAGGGAAGGAGGCCTGGCTGTGGGACCTCAGGCCATGACCTGTTAACAGAGGCCAAGGCATCAAATGCACTTGTTGACCAGTCAAAAGGCAGCTGACAGTCCATAGTCATTATTTTTATTTCTTGTGAGAGACCAGCTGAAGAAAGTTGCTTCCCCCAAGGGTTTTCAGCCAAATAAAGGAAAGAAAGGCTTTGTCATCAGAGATGTGTGCTTAATTCCATTGATTGGAATAGTAATTGAAAGTTCCTGCTAATATGGTTTGTTTTGTTTGGTTTTTTTTCTGTAGAGCAATGTATTGAAATAACATGTTTGCTTAGCATACAAAATAAATTACTGCATTTGGTAAGTGGTTTAGTAGAGCTTGTAAACTAAATTCACAGAAATCCATTACTGGAAAATCTTAAAGTGAGATATACAACCTGGATTACTGAGCACTTTTTCAATCAGAAAACAGCAAGAGATTCACAGAACTTCAGGAAATGCTCTTGCCCACAAAATTATTAGATAAAATTCAATATATACCCGTGTGAGTCTGTGAAGGAAGTTGTTTCTGGGATGGCTCTTCGTCCAGGAGAAGACAGAGACATCTCTGACCTCCCAGGCTGCTGCGATTTTTGTACTGGTATTCAAATGCTTTTCTGCCTTTTTCGAGTTAGGACTCTCTAAAATGATCTGAGTTTATCCAACTTGCATAGTTGCCAAGCTCCTCTCTCAGACATTTATCTGCGTGGTAGCAGGGCCGGTCAGAGTAGTTTCCTCCTTTGACTGGGGGTTTAGTTTGTCTTTCATCTTTGAAGAGTTAGAGCTGATTCCTGAATTCAGGCTGGGAGGCAGTTTTTTGATGAGTAGCGGAACATTTGATATTTAGGGAGGTCAGAACATAGTATAGGAAGCAAGTGCCATTAGTTTCCTGTCAGTGTTGTCAGGGAAATAAAGGAGAACATCCTGAACAAATCAAATAACCTAGTTTTCTCAATTCATGTTTTTGCATTTTGGGTTCTTGTTACTAGATCACAAGATGCTTCCTGGCATTCTTTGGGAGCCAGGATTCTAATGGCATATTCTGCTAGTACATAAACTGTTGTCTTTAGGTGCTTCCATGAAGGTTAAGTCTGCTCTCAGGCCTGTAGGTGACTCTGGGTGCTAAGGAGGACTTTGGGGATAATTGACAGATTTTCAAAAGATTCGCTTTAACTTTCATAAGTCTCTGTAAGTACAGCCCTTTAGAAAGGAGAGTTCTTCATTTGGTTGGGTCACTGTTAATGTGACTGTTGATAAATAGTAAGAACTTCCAGAAAAAGAAGATTTTTTTCAAGGGGTTCTCTTGGTTAGATTATATGGTCAAATGCGATGTATCAGTCACAGAGAGCTCACAAGTCACCTTGAACAGACTTTCTGTGCAACTAAGCATTGAGAATGAATGCTGTGTTTTCATTGTACTGGAGCTCTTCTTAAACTGAGTTTTAGATATATCTTTCCCCCTCCTCTTTGTTTGGCATGGCAGCCAGAGATGTGGCCTTTTGAAATTAAAACCTTTTCTAATCACGTAAATACTCAAAGTGATGATCCCAGAAGCATCATCACATGCACTTAAATATGGGCTAAAAATTCAAATAGGCTGGATTGGTAAACTGGAGTATAAAGTTATTGCATGTCTGAAATCGGTTTGCTATTTAAACATGGATGCCTAGTACAGTGAATTTTCTCTGTGTTGGATATGTAGTTTTAAAGAACTTATTTTACAAACAGACTTTGGGAGCCATTTTGTGCCTTATGGACAGATGCTTTTTTTCTCTCCTTCAAAACTTCAGTCTTTTTCTAGCAAGATAATCCAAGCTGAAATTAAATATTTCATCTTAGTATATAAAAGCAAAGTAGCATTCTTTTCTGATGAGGCTCCTTCCGAACTTTAATTCATTTGGGTTTATCAGTCCTGGCCTTTAGTCAGATTCTGATAGTAAAGAATTGTTTCTACCTAACTTTGACTATTAAATTTTGAGCCTTATGTGCTAATAGTTACACCAACGTGACAGTATGTGAGGGCACGTCATGGGAAGACTTACAGGCAGCAAGTGGAGCTAAAGTTAATGCTTTTTAAAACAGCAGATCCTTGTTTCCTTTTGTCTTTCATAGAAGCTCTACCCAAACTGCAGGACAGCCCTGCAGAAGTGTTCACGGGCTCATCTCTGTTTGCAAAATAGCATTCTTTTCTGATAAGGCTTCTTCTGAAATTTAATTCATTTGGGTTTATCAGTCCTAGCCTTTAGTCAGATTATGATAATAAAAAATTATTTCTACCTAACTTTGACTAATAAATTTTGAGCCTTACATGCTAATAGTTACACCGACACGAGAGTATGTGAGGGCATGTCACAGGAGACTTACAGCCAGCAAGTGGAAGTAAAGTTAATGCTTTTTAAAACAGCGGTAAGTTTCACTTTCCAAGCCACAAGCTGTTGCAAGCAAAACTAAGTCCTAGAGAAAAGTCTATGTTGAGTGAAGTACCATTGGATGCAATTACATTATTGACTGACGTTTCAGGGAAGACGCACAAATCAGTCATAATGTGGTAGAACCCAACAACAAAAACATGGGAATCCAACATTCAAATAGTGCAAGGTTCTCCTCAAATTGTAAAGTTAGCAGCAGTAGTCAGAGCATTTCAATTATTTCAAGAACTCAATCTAATTACAGATCAGCTTATGTAGCCAATGTAGTCAAAAGAATAGAAGGATCACTCTTAAATAAGCAGATCCTTATTATTTCCTTTTGCCTTTTGTCTCTTGTAGAAGCTCCACCCAAACTGGAGGACAGCCCTGCGGAAGCGTTCACAGACTCGTCCCTGTTTGCTCACTGGGGGCAGGAGCTGAGCCCTGAGCACCGGCGCTTGGCCCTGAAGCAGTTCCAGTACTACGGCTACAATGCCTACCTGAGCGACCGCCTGCCACTGGACAGGGCGCTGCCGGACCTGCGGCCCAGCGGGTGAGGGCTGCCTGCTTTTTATTTCCTTTCTTTGTTAGAGCTAGGATTAGATGAGAGAGATGGTGTTTCGTGTTTGGACTTAGGTGTTTATTAATTCTTATTTATGTTATAGTTTTATAAGTTGTGAGTTTTACAGTACTTTCAGTTAGCAAACTAAAAATGGAGCTCTCTTTATTTCTTTACAAAGCCTTTTAAGGATAAACTGTCTAGCTAAGAAATTATACTTGTGGTGGTTTCACATTTGCCAAATTTTGTTTGCCATCCAGGAGATAGGATTTTGGGAGAAAAAGGAGAAACAGGCTCAACTTAAAAGTAAACAGATGGTTTATTAACACACAGTAAGGAAAAGAAAGAAATGAAAATTTCAAAACCGCTCTCCTCCCCCCACAAGTCTTCACTTTCCTACAAACAACATAGAGACAAAACCTGTGACATTCAGTCAGTTTCACCATTTAAATATAGTCTTTCATCTATTCTTCAGGAGAGGAGTCTCTTGTTCTCTGTGGAATTCTCCCACTGACAATCTAGAAAAGTTCTCTTGTGGGTCAGAACTCTCACAGAAACAGCCGCCTAGGGAAAACCTGCTTCCATGTGGTCTCCTCCCATTAGCAGTCTCCCAAGCTGCTTATGGGTTGTGGAGTTCAGACATTTGGGTGTCACCTTTTACAGATAAGCAGCTTCAAGGCAAAGGATTTTCTCATCCCAAGGAACAGAGATGTCTTCTCACTTCTTTCATTGGAGTGGGAGCTTCTCATCTCTTTCTCTCTGTTCAGGCATCTCATGGCACCGTACAGTCCATCACAAACACCTTTGCTCAAAAATCCACAAATCATCTCTTCTAATGCATATTTTTCCATGATTTAAAGGGCAGTCTACCAATAGAGTTCATTTCCATAGCTCAAAGCAACCTGGCTAATGAAAGACTCCTTGCCCCCACCCCTCGGTCTCATTCCGGGTGGGCCCAGCTTGGAGCGGCTGCAGGCTCCCCTCTCCCTGCTGGGGGAAAGGGCCCAGGCCTCGGGCCAGGCCTCGGGCCAGCTCCCCCTGCATAGGGGAGTGGCAGGGTGTTTTCCAGCTGCTAAAAACCGATCTGAGCCAGGATGGGGGCACATCATCCCCTCTCCCGGCCTGGGAGTCACTGGGCCAGGCGGGCCTTCCGTGAAAGCCCGGGCCCAAGCAGGCCAGGCCGTCCTGGCCCTCTCCAAAGGAGAGAGCCAGGACTGCCTTACCTCCTTTGAAGGTGGAAAGAAGAGAGAGTGATCCCAGGCTTCCTTCTAACTTTTAAGGCTGTATGACCCAGAGGTGTATCCCTACATGCAATTGACTGTTTCGGTTTTCAGTTCAAAGGAAATCACCAATTGCACCTCACCATCTAAACCAACAAAATACTCTAAACTATTTTTACTTTTAACCTAGTAACTCACCATCTGTGACCTGCATTGTGGACTTTTCTATCTAATTACAAAATACTACTTAAACCCATGAAGAAGAAGGTGAAAAAGAAGGACTAGCCTACCCCCTAAAATGTCTGTCTTGCTTTATATATATTACTATATTCTAAAACTTTAAACTCTTAAGTTTTCTACCATGTGGTATTACACACTTCTATTCAAACTACACACCCATAATCCCAGTTCTGTCATTCAATTTTGGAAGCCTTCTCCACAGCCTCAGGTGAAATGCAGTGTTTTCTTGGGGGTCAGTGCCTGTCAGCACAGAAAGCCTAAAATTCTCAGTGCCCAGAGTTCCAAAGAGTGCTGAGGCAACATCTGGGCAGCCTGCAGCTCTTCTCCACCTGCAAGGCTTGTCTCATAGTTCAGGTACAGATGTGTTGAAATTCTGTGTGAGGCCAGCGTGTTGTGAGCCCCACGGAGGGTTGAACACACTCTGAGGGTGTCCAGCAACCTCCTAGAAATGGAGGTTAAATTAGAAAATAATAATAATTAGTGAGACGGCAGGGTTGGATGGGTTTTTTAATAGCAAAAAGGTTTTAATTAAAGAGAAAATAACAAACGATACAAAACTGTTGGAACCCTGGAGGCTGAAAATTTCAGGCTTTCTGTGCTAAAGGGTGCTGACCCTCAAGCAAGCACCACATTTGACTTGAGGCCTTGGAACAGGCTCCCGAGATTGAGTGATAGCACAGGGGTTGTGGATGTGTAGTTTGAATACTATTGTGTGATCTTACGGGGTGAAAAACTTTGATTTAAGATTTTGGTATATAGTAATACATATGAGTCAAGATGGAGGATTTTGGGTGTTGTCTGGGTCCTTCTTCACTTTCTTCTTCCTTCTTCATGGATTTGGGTGGTTTTCTGTAATTGGATGAAAATGGTCCACATTGTGGGCCTTGGGTGGTCATTATTGGGTCAGAAATATAAATAATATAGATGTCACCTCGTTACTGGGTAATTAGTGCTTAAATAACCTTGGAAAGAGTTAGAGGTAAGCCATTTTACCTCATTTCTCTAACTTGCTAGTTAGAGCTCACGGCTCATGAGTCTGTAAATAGATAAGAAATAAACATCCAAGTCCAAACACCAGTTTCAACTCCCGTGTATTAGTCCCGATCCTGGCAGGGAAAAAGAAGCCAGAACCGTCACACAAAACTGAAAATAAAAGCTGTGCACAGTGCAGGGAAGTCCCTAGCACCTGCTAAGACACACTAAAAATGCACTGAGAAGCTCTTTCTTTTTTACTAAATGATTTAGGAGGGCTTTTTGGCAAACTGCCCAATAGGAACAGCTACAGGTTTTGAGGTACATTACAAAGATCCAACAGGAGCCTTTCTGCTGGCACTGGGCCAATTACCATGCATGAAGCACAGAAGTTTCTGGTTCTTTTCCCTTAAAAAGTCCTGGGGTGTAAGTAAAACTCTTTTCCTATTATGGAAACATCCATTAGATTTTGGGGGATCAGTGTGTGTAACACAGATGGCAGCCAGAATGAGCAATTTCTACCAAATAGATGGAGGCTGTAAGTTTCAGTTGTCCTCTGAAGCACTCCTGTGACCAAAGTCAGTCCTGTTAAAAGTCCCACTAAGCATTCATTAAAATTTCTTCAGGATCCGTTGGAAGCTTCATCTCATGTACCATTTACATTAGTCATCAGGTGTGTTTTTTCTGCTAAAAGAAGATCCTTTCAATGTTAATTTTTTTGTTTTATGAGATAATCTGGCTAAATATGAGCTGCTTTCGTTAAAAGCACAGAACTGCCCTGATGAAGGTCAGTCAGCAGGTGAGCGGGTGACTTTTAGTGGTGAAATGGACCTTTGAGCCAAGTGCTGAAAGCCCAGGGATCCTCCTTCCCATGGCAGGTATCTGCTTGGGATCACACATTCCAGGCAGGGTGAACGCAACCAGAGTTTGTTCCACAGTGGCTTGGGGAGGTGGATGGGACCAAGGAAAGGAACAACCTCCCCTTCAGTGCATCTGAGGCCTCTTTGGGCAACTATTCACAGAGACTGTTAATGCTCAACTTTTTTGAAGCCTTCGTGATACATCTCATGCTTTCAACAAACAGCAGCACTGGAGATAGAGAAATGGGTGGAGGGAAAACTGCTTTTTTTTGCAGCTCATTAAAAAAAGAAATCATTAAAATAAATATACTGGGTACTTAGTGACTCAAACGTGATCTTACTCACTTATTCTAAACAAACATTTTAATAACTAAGGCAGTAGTGCATTTTGCTGCACATTAAGTTGATGCTACACATTAGGTTGATGATAGCAAAAATGGATGAGCACCATCCCAGGCAGCACTTCAGCAGTATTTGTGCTATATATTATTATGTATTGCATTTTAGAAACATTTTCGTTGCAGATTTGCTGAAATACTGACATTAAGGAAATCAAAGTCCATGCACTTGTATTCATGTTTTAGTTAAATCAGTTTAGCAGTGCCTGTAGAGACAGTCTTTTTTTTTTAATTGTAAACTAATCCAGAGGAAATAGAAATCTTTTTAACCAGATGTCAGTGATAGAAATGTTTCTGTTCTTATAGCTCTTTTGAAATTACTCTTCTGAATGATTTAAATTTTTTTATAACTGTGTGTTTTAAAACTTAAAAATATGGAGAAAATTAATGTTACTGTGGCTGAAAACAAATGTAGGATTTTAAAAGAAACTAGTTAGAAATGAATCATGATCCTAATTTCTGTGAAAGTTTTGACCCTTTGCTGGCTGACTGCCAGAAACATGACAGACATCACAGTATGTTTAGGGACACATACATAGAAAATAATGGCTTAGTAATGGTAACTCAAGCAGGTTCCCCGCACACGCGTTAGGCTGGGGAGCAGGCAGGGACTCTGATACTGGGATGTAGTAAGTTCTGACCCCGAGCGAGATTATCTGTCTTGTCACACAGTATGCAAACTTTTTGCTGTATCTACAGCACCCTGAGGAGTGCAAAGGTACAGGTGCTCTGAAAGTCTTGTTGTTGGAAAAAGAATTCCTGCTCCTGATAGGCAAAGTCTCATTTGTGTGAGAGCAGATGCACAAATGTTGTAGGGGAAAAAAGTTTACCCTATGAGAGTATGTTTCTAGTGTAATAATCAATTCTGGGATTTCTAGCACCTGGTTTTTAAGCTGAGTGCAGAAGTCACTTCCTGAGTCTGTATAGCTGTATATAAATTATCCTTGGGCAGGTACTGGGCTTAAGCAGCACAGCCTGAAAGCCAGGGACGGTGTGGTGTGAAGAGAGCATACAGCAAGTGACATGGAGACCAAGTTAGTCAACTTTGCTGGACCTCAGTCAGTTGTGGTATTTCTGTTCTGACTAGAAATGTGTGAGAGCACAGATAGAAGAGGTACCACAGTAGCTCTGGACAGACTTAGCCATGGTCTAACCAAGCTCATTAGCATGGATTTAGTAGTGATGCTGCAAGAGTCAGCATGACTGTGGAATCCCAGCAAAGGCTTTTGACAGGGTAGTTAAAGGAGTAGAGCTCTCATAGTTTGTCTGGGCTCAGTGGTGGTCTGTCATCTGTATTGAGAATCTATCGTATGAAGTACAGGAATTTGGGAAGACAACAATATTTGCAACTGAAACCTAAGGAAATTCATACATTGTTGAGAGGAGGAGAATTAAGTGATCTGCCAAAACTGTGATGTTACCCCTTTTGTATTGTACTGGTGTGACTCAGCTTTGACCTTTCAGCCTGCATTGCTGTGAGAATTCACATCAGCATATCTTAGCAGGGGAGTTCAGCATGTCTTTACAGGGTTCTGCAGAAAGAAAGGCCATTCCACGTGTGTTATAGCACCAAATTATAACATGCAGCATTTACTAGGGTTGAGATTGTCAACATTAAGTGCCATGATAGAAACAGAGGACAATTAGAGATTGCTGAGCCACAACACAGCTGGAGGAGAGGGCAAAAATCCAGCTTTGCCCAGTCCTTCAGTGTGGGTGGCATGAAGAGGCAGTAGAGAACACATTTAGCAGTTAGAGCAGTACACTCTGCCCAAGCCTCTGAACTTTGGCCTCTCTAGAAAAAGATCATCGCATTGGATGGAAACATCCAGCAGAGCACAGTTGGGTCAAGCTGTGGCAGATGTCACAGCTTTCAGAAGGACCTTCTCATGCTTTAGGTATTGCAGAGTGGTTTCTGACCCGCTGTACAGAGCCTCCTGTTGCGTTCTGAATTTGGTTCTTTTTCACTGTGAGTATTTGTGCTAGCACAGAGTGTCCCCAGCACAGTCCAAAATAATCTCTTATAAGTAAATAAGAGATTAACTGCCCTGGATATTTTAGTCCCCTGAAGTAATCATTACATCTTGAAGTGGGCTCAATTTTTACAGTACTTGGTAGACAGTGTAGGGTTTATTGTGGAGTACTGTCTCTGCCAGGGCCTGATTTTTGTGATTTTGTGCTGCTGAAATTGGGTGCTGTGCTGTTCCCCACCCTTCTGTTGCATCCGTTAGTCCATAACCTATCTGCATCACAGACTGACAAACAGCTTCTGGCTCTAATGAGCTTAGAAGCCCTCAGGAAGGCAGTGTTGCCCTTGCTGCATGCAGGAACAGAGGATAATAGTTCTGTGTTAGTTATTATTCTGTTGTGCTCATTACTTTTAGTAGGGCAGACAGTACCCACAAAGCTTGTTATGAGTGAAATGTGAATGAAACAAGTTCATGCAGAAATTCATTATAACAAGCTCGGTTGTTTAGGGATCCCGAAACTGTCTCCCAAACTCCTTTTGAGCAGAATCACTTAAGATTTAACTTGGTTGGATTGTGAATTTTTGTTGCCTGATCCATTGTGCTGAAGCACACGTGGGAAAGGGAGGTAATACTCTTCTTTGATTATGTGATGAGTGAGGGGAGGCGTAGTGGGAAAGGAGGTTTGCAGGAGGATCCCAGCAGAAGAGCTGTTTCAAAGGGTTTGGCTCCTGCATAGACTGTCTGATATGAAGAAACCTGGCCAGTAAATGCAAACCAACCTTTTCAGTCAGTGTAACTGACTGGAAGAAAGCAAAGAAGCAAAAGAAAGAATCAAAGGCAGGAAGGGTGGAAGGCAAAAGAAGCATTTAAAGCTCAGATGTCTTAATTCTCTGGAGACTGTCAAATAGCAGAGCATAGCATGTGGCTTGCAGCAGGTTTGCCCTTTCGCTGGCTGAACGTTTGGTATCTAGAAAAGTGCAGAGGAGAGATCCTATTTCCTGTGCAGAGAAGGGCTTTGGCTATTTTGTAAGCACTACTTCTTTCAAACAATTCATGACTCCCAAACTGATTATTTACACTCCCAAACTGATTGTTTAGAGGCTCAGTTTGGCAAGGGACAATGATAGAAGCCTTGAAGACAGCAAAATTAGGATAAAGTGGGCACAAACAGAGCAGGCAAGAGGTCCCCTGAATGGAGATGGGACTACTAGGAAGAAAAATCAAGCTTTGGCTGTTTCTGGAGAGTGATGTGGTTTGGGACAAAAGTTGTTTATGTGTGTACACCTGTCCAAAATGTTGTGTGTATACACCTGTCCAAAATGTCCATCAGTCTCTTGGTGGTAAACACAATCCTGGATGTAGCATGAATCAGACATCTATAAATTTGTTCCTTTATTAAAACTGATATAGGAAAAACATATGATTTCAACTAGTGAGGTTCAGGCTGGGCATTTCCTAGCTTCTCCCCAAAAGCCAGCTCCTCCAAACGTGCCTTCCATAAATCATTGCCCCCACGTGTCCCTGTGAAACAGTTCTGTTCCACTGGGTTTGTGTTAGTGATGGGTACAGCTCCTTGTTAATTTCTGACCAAGTTCTTTTGTTGCTACTGGTAAAAGAGAACATTAATATTGCTTGCTGGTTTTGATGTTTCAAAGGAGCCATTTAAAAAGAGAACAAAAGCCTGTAATGTATTGTTTTGGACAGAAGTCCTAAAATTAGCAAAATATTCAGCATTCTTGTTGAATAACTAATGTTTAATTCTGTCATATTTCATGCTCTCTTTTACTTATCTCTCTACCTCTGATTCTTCTTTTTCTTATCTCACCTTTGCCTTCAGAGTGTTTCCCAGCAGCAGTATATACTGCCTGAGCAGCCACCCCTTGGGGTTCTGAGCTCAGCTTTGGTTTTCCTGTTGGGATGTGATACCAAATCTGCTGCAGTCTTCAGGCTGCTCTAATAAGCCTTGCACAGGAAAAAAAAAAGACCTTTTTATATGCTGTTCAATGCCAACCTGGTTAGCATAACTCAGTTAGCACTTAAAATACTGATAATAGCAAAAGGAAAAATGAAGTATGATCACATAATGAAATTATAAACATAAATTCATAAATACATAAATAGTTGTGCAGGAGTTCTTACAACGCTCAGTTCTTTTGCTGGAGTTGTAGTGTTACTTATTTAATTTAAGCCAGAATGTAGGTTCTTTTAGTCCCATAGATTTTGAACTTCTTTTTGACATTTTGGATATGGACAAAATGTTACCAGTTCTTGAAGGAAATACAATTCTCTTTCTGCTTGTGGTTCTCAGAAATTCTTACCCTGTTGGAACTAAAACTTGCCCCCATGTATGTTCCTAAAACAACACATGAATCCCAAAAGTTTTTAGTAACATCCTTATTGCATTTTGTGTTAAACAAACAAACAAAAAAAGTGGATTATATGCTATAAATTTTTTTCTAAAAAAAACCATGGGATTTTGCTATTGTTTGATGTGATACTCTTGGTGGAAGTTTTTCAAAGCTTGCAGAAAATAATTTGTGTTCATAATTTATGTACATATTTGTCGAAGGTCTCAGAGATAAGTTATTAATACAGGAAACAATTTCTGGTTTGCTGCTTTAATGCGTAGTAACACTAAACTAATTTTAATGGCTAATGACTGGCTAAACTGAATTTTCACAATGCATATTGGAATACAGTTGTCTTGTGGACAAATATTTGAAAGAAGCCTCATAATGTATGCTGCCCTCCATTTACCAATGCTGTGCTTGAAATAGAACACCAGGAGTTCCTCTAAATTTCTAGTAACCATGACAACTGCTACTTTAGTGCTATTAGCCCAATGTAATTGAGCCGAGTGGGTTGCTCACGGTAATTTTTAGCTTTGTTGAAGCAATACTCGTTATCGCAGCTCTAAATGCCGTTTGGAATCTGTGTTTGAGATGGAGTGTCACCCTGGGACACGCTGTGTGCCTCATGGGGTGTTTGTTTGTGGGGAGCATCCCAAAGGGATGTGAGGGGCAGCCAGGATGAGCCTTTGGCGGGGCCGCCACTGACACTAGCGCCTCATGGTTGCCACGCAACCGCTCCCTTCTCCCAGCTCCATGGAGCTGAGATTCCCATCCATACCATTTCCTCTCCTCTGACCCCCCTTCAGCATGTTCTAGACACTTACACACACACCCCCTCGCTCTCTCTCTCTAGCTATTTTTTGTTCATTCCTATCACTATCGAATTTTGTTTTGCATAAAACTTGGCATAAAGATGGTGACAGACATACTCGTGAAAATGCCCAAGCGCTCTACATACTGTGCAGGATCTGGGGCTGGGTTAATGTTTAAATTAAAAAAGAACTGTAGGTAATTTCTATTGTCATCAGCTGATATGAAAAACAATGTAGAGAGGAAAAAGTGTTTTTTAAAAACTGCAGACACACTGAAAACTAAGTGAATTTGAGTTGGAAGTAAAGATAATGAATGAATCTGAATGGGAAAAAAAAAAAAAGAAAACGTGAACTCAGTTCAGGAATATACCCTCACTGAAAATTAGTCTTCTTGAAAAGACTAAAGAAATTAGACAAACCAGGAGTCTAGTTCTATTCTCTCGTGTCATCTATAGTTATCTTTTAAGGCATGGTGGTGCAAAAAGGGAATCAAATTACATTGACAGGATTAAAGGCTTTGCTCTTGTTTGCACAAATTGCCAGCGATGAAAAAAATTGCCCAGAGTGATAAAAACTGCAAATATGTAAGATGTAAATGAATGCAGGAGGGAAAACCAGTACAGATAGTTTCTTTTAAATGGGTGGAAGACTCATCAGAAGCAGAAATTTTGTTAGAGCATTTCAGTTTATACATGGATTTATGGCAGGGCAGCAGTGTATTGGGGGCTGTTTTGTCGTCTAGAATGTTTTTGGAATATAATTTGTCACCAGTTTCTTGCAATACTATATTTTACATTTATCTCAACCTTAGCTTATTTGACTGAGGAGAAAAAAACCCACCAGTATTTACAGAAGCAACTTCTTTGAACTATTTTCAGTATATTTTTATTGCCATTCAAAGTAATTTCAAAAATCCCTCTGTTTCTCTTAATTTAATAGGTACCATATCTTATCAGATAGAGTTTAATTTTTTGCTGGAGTTTCATTGTATCTTCTTTGTACATTGTTATGGCTGAAGATAACAAATATTACGACGCCTAATGTAGACAGCTAGAAGATAGATTGGCTGTGGATTTGTTTGCTGGACCATTTTGTATCTGTTCATTTTGGCTGCAAGCACATCACTAAAATAACAAGCATTGTAGGTTCTTTAAAGGGTAGTACTGAAGATTATTTTAGTAGGTTTAAACCTGTTAACTAGTTCTTAGTCTATTTGAGGATCAATTTTCAAAGCTTGGATGCATACACACCATTTGGCATGAACAGGTCTGTTCTTCAAGGACCTGGATCTCTAATGGTTTTATCATCTTTTGGAAAAATTTGAGTGTTAGTATTTAAGAATTCTAATGTGATCATAAGTACAGAGGCCTCCCAGGCACTGTGAACCTGAAATATGCACTTTGGAAATCCTTCTGTCAGATGCCACTTATACCTGAAGGTCCCTGAAACTCGTATTTGTCAAATATTTGCCTCAGGTGTGACAGTGCTCAGCCCAAGTAAATTCATGCTCCTTCAACTACTCCATCATCTGGGCAGGACTTTTAGAGATTGTTCACCACCAAAGGTGATCTTTTTTTCAGGAACAATTTCAGACATTAAAATACTCTAGGGTACAGGAGGCAGGTGGGGAAACTCTTTTCTCCTTAAGAGGATGTGAAACCAGCATGTCTATAGAGTTGGGACTGTTTTGCCTAGAGAAGAGGAAGCTTAGAGGAATGTCATTGAGGCAAATATCTGAAGGGAGGCTGCAAAGAGGGCAGAGCCAGGCTCTTCTCAGTGCTACCCAGTGGCAGGACCAGAGGCAGTGGGCACAAACTGAAGCACAGGTTGTAAAGTCTCCACCGTTGGAGGCATCCCAACCCTGTCTGGATAGGGAAAATGCTGTTCCTGGGAAGCTGGCTCTGGCTGAGTCTGGGGGACTCTGAGCAAGGGGCTGGAAAGGATGACTTCCCAAGGCCCATTCCAACCTCATCCATACTGTGATTGTACGTCATCCCAGTAAATTGCCCTGACACCTGACTTGCTGGGTTTGTGAAAATGCCTTTGTTTCTTCGGCCAAATTGTCACCAGTAGAAAAGAAATAATAAATATTAGCTTGTAAAAGAAAGAAAGAAGTGATCACAAGATTTTTTTGTGGCATTATTCTCTAGAAGGTTGGACATAGCCATGAAGAGTGGAGTTGAGGGTTTAAAATGCACAAACATCCATTCGAACATGTGCTGCAGCTCCTTCCTCCAAGGGATTTATCCTGAACACCAGATTAGAGAGACTTACTATCACTCCATCTTAGTTTAATTGCTCCACAGAAAGTGGAATGACCCTGAAAAGCGGGACTGAAAATAATCACACCAAGCTGGCTAGTAGTTGGCTCTCTGGGGAGATCAGGGAAGACTGAACTCATGCTCCCTCTGTCCTGGCTGAAGGTTTTAACTCCTGCACTACTGGCTAAAAGAGAAAAAATAGTGCTGCCTTGCACTAATTGTCTTCTGGAAGAAGAGGTAGCTCCCTTTGACTCTTATTGTAGTGTTTTATTTTGCATAAAAATGCAAAATAAAACAATTCTGGATGCTTTAAAGAAAACTTTTCATTCTGATGCTGCAAGCTGTCTTACCAATGAAGAGAGGATTAACATACCAGTAGAAATACAAACTGATTTGGGAAAAAAGGTTTTAGTTTGTTATGCTGCGGAAGATCAAGCCACACGTGGGAATCAGCAAATCCAAACATTGTTTTAATTATTTCCCTCTGGTATTGATGCCATGGAACAAAAAGTTGTGGATCTCTGTGACACTGCGATCTCATATTTTTTTCTAAAAGGTGTATGAACCAGTGTATTATTAAAAAATACACTTTTTACAACTTGACCTGTTACTACTTCTTCCAGGCTGTGTTTTTTGTTTTATACATTCTTATAATTCTTTGGTGTGGTGACAGATAGAAAAGTACCTAAAATATTAAATAGCTTCTTTAATGTGATTTCCATCAATTTCAAACCAATGACTGAATTCAGAAAATTGGTTGACCAGCTGAATTCTGAATATTATGCTATCTCTGTCAGTTTGGTGTCACGTGTCCTATGCACTGACTTTTTTCAGAACCTGTACAAGCATAGAAGTTAATTAATCACCTTGATTGAACTTAATTTTTGTACAACATCCAGCACATGAAGAGGAATGCTTTTGTGATACTTCTCTGTATTTATTTGCTGCACAAATTAAAATACAAAATCCTAAAAGGATTTTTCTCTTTGAACTGAAGAACAGATTTATTTAAGGAGTCATATGCAAACATGATATAAAAATACTGAATCCGTCCATGCTTTCTGTATGCAATACATTGACTGTTAGTTATGCTTTCCACAGTTTTCAGGGGTTCCTGGACGTAGTGAACCCTGGCATCTGGAGAGGATAGCCACTCAGTGTTGTAAGGAGGTAGAGAAAACCATTAACATCAATCATTTCCATCTACAAAGTCTGTCTAAAAATGATGCCTGAGTCAGCCTGTGCCTGATTTCATCCTAGTAAAAAGTTTCTGATCTGAGAAAAAGGTAGAATTAATTGTTGTTCAGAAACATTGCATTAAAATACTAAAAGTTTCACAGAAAAATAGTCAATTGCTTAATTTGCTTATTTGGCAAAAATAGTTTTTTGCTTAATTTACTCAATTACGTTGTGGCTTTATTAAAAAAGCAGATATTTTGCTGACTGTTTAAAAAGGTAAAAGAGCTTTCTACTCATGTAATTGAAAGATTTGAATCTTCTTTGGAAAGATGGTAAAAAAAAACCCAAAAAACAATGAAACACTAAGAAGCTTTAAAGTTGTGGGCAGCACTTCCATAGTCCTGTTTCCATAAATGAGTTGGAATGTGGCTGAAATATCTGGTTTTGAAAAAAGAAAGAAAAATGCACCAGGTTGTGAGAGTATTCCTCTTTCTGATTAAGCCCCTTGACTGTGCATACAGATAAGTTAAAAAGCACTCTTGTATGTGTTTTTTCTGGCTGCACCATCTGTCTTAGCCTTAGTTGCAGGATATTCTTTGGAGCTGTATCTTTTAATGCGTTCTTACAACTGGGGGTAGATTTCTCTGAAATGGTTTTTGTTTGCATTGTGACTGCCAGCAGTTTACATCTTTTCCTCAACCTTTCTCTTCAGGTGCAGAAACCTGACGTTTCCTGATAGTCTTCCCGAGGTCAGCATTGTATTCATATTTGTTAATGAGGCGCTCTCGGTGATCCTGCGCTCCATCCACTCAGCCATCGACCGCACTCCTGCTCACCTGCTTAAGGAGATCATCCTCGTTGATGATAACAGTAATAATGGTAAGAGGTTTTGGTTCTTCCCCCTCCCTGCCCTGAGGCTGGATCATACAAGAGAAGCTTTGAATTCTGGCTCTTGCTTATCCTTTTGGTCTTGCAAATGTTACTGGTGTGCTTTCGTCCTTCTTCATCCCACACTCCTGCTGAGCTGTCTTGAACTCTGCACAAGTGGGGCATGTTTAAAAGTGTGTACAAAAGATAGAATGTTTGAGGTGTCTGGTAGGCAGAATTTTGAATGTAATAATAGATTAGACCTAGTAGGTTTGACTTCTAGTGCTTCAGGGTGTTTTCAAGCTTGTATGGCTTTGGTGCTTCTCCTATTTCCACTGTATGATTCTATATGTGTGCTCTCTGTTTTATATAAAATGTCTTTCTGTGTTTCTTAGACTTCTCCTTTAGGCTTCCAGTTTTCCTCTCCTCATTTAGCAGCACTTGCTGCTTCTCTGCTGTCTGTGCTCAGATGTTGCTCTCCATGATCTGAAGGATTGCACTGCCCGTCTCTGATGGTTCAGTGCTTGCCAGGATGCTTGTCAGTGAGGCCATGCTGGGCACTGTTTACAAGTCTTATTTTCTAGCAACTTTAGCAATGACATTTTAATAAGCATAGAATGCTGAACTTAAAGAAAAATTCTGCTGTAATGGGGGCATTAATTCTGAACTGCTACAATACAAGAAGAATCTGAATTTATCCTGTTGAAGGAAAAAGCCCTGGAGAAAGGGCTTCTATTATCCTTGCCATCACGACTGCTGTTACCTGCCTATATCCCTGTAGTTAAATCCTGTGACTTGCTGCTGATGTGTCTCAAATTTTTACAGAGAAGAAACTTACTGGGAAGCAAGTAAGTTCCCCACCCCAGGCTATGTGCATCATCATATCCTCTTCTGCTGACTATAAATGAAAGAAAAAACTGCAATCCTGAGTCTCTAAAGTACTAAACAACTTGGTGTAGGCCTATGCCTTAAGTTTTGTCCTCTCCCTTATGCAACACCTGGCAATTTGATAGGAAAGAACACAACGAAATACAGCTTTGTCTGGTAGACTTGGCTGTGATTATGTGAATCCACTCCTGCACCTTTCAAATGGGAACTCAAAGAATCTGAGTAGCTGCTGCTGCTGCAGGGCCTGAGATCTCTGGACGTTGATAAACTGGCCACAAAGCAGATATCAAAGGAGAGAAATAGTCTGGTGGAAAATAAGTGGCTTCTAGAATTTGAGTCTGATACTGTGTAGTTTACAGGCAGTTACTGCAGTGGGCACATTGCAGAGCAATGTCAGAAGTACCAGTGCTTCTGAGAGCTTGTCATCACTGCCATGAGCTCTTTGCACTGTGCTCTACAGACTTGTCAGAATTATTCTTTTTCATTATTTCATCCCTGAAATAGATCAGAAATCACAGGAACTACTTTGTCTTTTAGGAAAACCTGTCCACCCACAATTTTGGTTGGAACCGGTACTGGTACAGTACTCTGTAATGTTTTTATGATTTGCTGTGCCTTTTATTCAGGCTTGCCTTTCTTACCCTTCAGTGCCTTAAATCCTTGGGTTCCTGGTCCCAAGCAGGGAGACAGAAATTGAGAGAAAGGTAACCTTTGGTTTGGCTGCCTTGGCTTGGTGTTACATGTCATTTTATACAAAATCACACTGTGCAGAGCTATAGTTAGTCTCACAGAAAAATTCAACCCTCTACAGGATTTTATGCTACTCCTCTAACCCTTTCTCTGGCATCTCTTTCCTGCAGTAGTAAATTAAATTTCTACAGTTCTCTTTATCCCATAATGTATACTGAAGACCTGGTAATAAGCTTATATTTGGAGCAGATGGATGTTTGGAATGGGAGTGATTGTAAAGATGATTTATGGGCTTTCCTACTATTAGTTTAAATCTTGAAATATTTATTTTGAAACTTACTTTTCCTTTTACAATATTCTATTTTCAATTTTTTCTCCCTTCTAGCATTGCTGAGATGAATCCTTTATATTTAGTGTCATTCTGTAGTTTTTTTAGTAGCTCTTTAGCCTGCAAATGTTGCTGCTTGTAAGATAAGTGGGTTACTCTGGGTTTCCCTGTAATGTTACCTTAGGGGGCAAACACTTGGTTTGTGCTTGCAGTGGGCTCCAGCTCTGCTTCTCACAGGGATGTGTCAGAATCCTAATTATAAGTGGTATTTTTACTCTCAGGCTTTTGCCAGGGATGGCAGCTTCTCTTAACTTGATGCAAGATTTCTTTCTGTGGTGCCACAGGCATAGGCTTCACAGGCAGGAAACATCACACTGTGGGAAATGACTAGGAAGAGAAAGTGAGACCAGAGATCTGACAGAGTCCAAATGGGCATGTTTTAATGAATCCCAGATTTCTGTAGATGTGTATTTTGGAAAAGAGCAGTGCAAGAACTAGATGTTTGTTGTTTTTTTTTTAATTCCGGAAGGCTGATTTCAGAAGCCATAAATTCAAGTAAAGGGTCAAAATCTGTACATTTGTCTTGAACAATATGTGCTATGGTATTTTATTTCATGTACTTCAAGGTACGTCAACCAGATTATCTATGACTTTCCCTAAACCTCGGTGCAGTTTTTCAAATTCCCAGTTATATTTTGGGAGACCCCAATTACTCTCTTTGTGAAATTTTCCTTTTTTAAAATAAATGTTTGGAGTTGGAAAAACTGTGAAAATGCCCTTTTGGCATGTGTGTGCCATTTAAAAGCAGAAAATAGATTTTGCAAGTCCTAAAACTTTGATCCTTTATTTAATAAAGCCGCTTGCACAGCTTAATGTGTGTATTTCACCGTACCATCTTTTCTGGTGGAATTCTGATGAAGATTGCTCTGAATTGTTTCATATATGCTGATAGGTACATTAGTAGTAGAATTTAATTTAATTGAAGGATTAAAAAGGGCACATTTCAGTGACCACCTGTGTACTGTATAATGAGAACAAAAGCTTTATTAAAACAAGCCAAGTATCAGTGCTGTTTATTTGTGTCTCATTTGGGTCTTAGTTATGTTGATGACTAAGCAACTGCACAGATTTCAGATTTTTTTTGTATTTTTTTAGTGTCAGGTCAGAATCTTTCCTGTTCTTCTTACTTTGCAGAGATAATGTACATATAAGTCTGCAATTAGGCAATATAATTATTTATTTACTTTTTCCTTCAAAAGCAGCAGAATTTTATTTTTATTTTCATGGAAGAGGTTTAAAAAAATAAATGACCACACCCATGAGTGCTGATGGTTAATTAGACCTCAGAAACATATTTAGAAGCATTGCTTGAGCTGGAGACTGTGGCCCTGGTTTGTGGCATCCTGCTCTGTGGGGACAGGGTGATGACCTTCTGTGCCACTGGAGTCCTGGCTTGACTTTTGAGTCTTTTTGCTGGCATTGAGCACCACTACATTATGGTGTACCTTTTGAAGATGTTTTCAGATGATTTGAAATCTCTCTAAAAAAGCTTGTTGTGAGCCATGATGAGTTCAGCTTCATGGAGAGGCAGTGGGCATTAGCGTGTCCAGAGTATGCCTTGCAAAATTGAATACTGTAGCAGTAATTATCATCCTCTAGGACATTTTCATTTCACATTACAGTTAATAATATTGTAGTAGAAGCTCAGATTTTGCAAGGTTCCATCCTTTACCTTGAAGCATTACTTATGAATGAAATATTCCTGCACGTTCAGTGTAATGATTCTTATTTTGTCCTGAGATTCCCGTGAATACAGCTACTGAACTGCAGTGATAATGCTGGGCATCACAGGACATGAATTTTACGTCTTGCAGTGTTGAGAATTAGCACAGACTGGTAAGAAGTGGGTCAGGTGCAATGATATCACCGGTGAGAGGATGTCCTCAAAACAGTGACTGAAAAGGAACTTTTCAAAAAGCATCCAGAGCTTTTCATTAAAAGGATATATTTCTTTGGTAATTCTTAAGAGATATTTGGGAATAGAAGATTGTCTGATTTTTTTTTTCTTTACAAAAGCAGTGATGAATAAACCTGAAGACTACTGTTCAAATGCATGCTAGATTTCATAGCACAGCATAATTTGAAGATGGTTTGCTTTTAAGTCATACAACTATGAAAAGCCTATTGATAGCAATCTCCTAGGGAAAACCTTTTGTCTTGCATTCTTTCTGTTTGGATTCTTGTTCTTCCCTTAGTTGGATGTCAGGAAAGTTCCACGACAAACAGAAAAATCTAAAAGCAAGGAAATAGGCCAACTTTATTCAAACCTGCATTCATTTTTGGGCTGTGGTTTATGCACTGGGAAGGCTTTACCTTATCTGCCTAGATTGATTCTCTGCATTAGTTAAAGGTCTTGATGCTGAAATCATTCTTGCACAGTCGTTACACAAGCAAGCTCTTAGAATGGACTGATATGACAAGGATTGACATGAAAAGAGCGCTGTGCAGTGCTGGTTAGGAATCAGGTGCTAAAAAGCAAATATTTATGTATAGAGCAGGAAATCTCTTCCCATTGTGGATTTGAAAACAATATTGGCTGCTGTTACAAACTCTGCATTTTACTTTGGTAACATTTAGCACTGCAACTTGAATTAATGAAGGCAATTCTTTGAGCATATGTCTGCTGCTACGTGTTGTGTGCCTCTACTGGGACTGCAGTGAGTTGTGCCAGCTAGTGTGGAAGCATCTGAAAAGACAGAAGAAAGAAATTACTGAAGGCAAACCCTCATCCTCTGGCCATCTGTTCCAGCCACCACCAGAAGTTACAGCATAATATTCTTCTTATTCAGAGCTGTGAGAGACTGTCCTGGCCATGCAGTGCAGAACTCTGGTGGGGGAAAAAAAAAAAAAAAATAACTACTAATGTAAATAGACTGTGAAATGAGGACCCAGAGTCCTGAAGATGATGTCCTAGACTGGCTGTAGACTGTTGTTTCCTCTGACTTGTCAGTCCTTGTGAATGAATTTGATTCCTGCTTTAAAGGGGAGAAGTTGTGGAGTAGGATGTCAAAATGAAGTGAGAAACAGAGCAGCGAAGAAAAGCACACTGCTGATCAATGAGGCCCTTTGTCCCAATTATTCTTCCCCCTAGTGTTTGTTTGTTTTTTGTTGGTTTTTT
>VZDJ01000246.1:2135232-2149906 GCA_008694505.1 Cyanoderma ruficeps
TTGTTGTTGTTGTTTGGTTGTAGTTTTTGTTTGGTTGGTTTTTGTTCATCACTCTTCACACCTTTTTCTCCTTCTGTGTTCATTCCTTCTTCTTTTCATCCAGGGGTGGTCTAGTTCCTTTATTGTCTCAGTCCACTTGCCTTGGCCTCCCTCTACCCTGGCAGTCTGCCCTTTTTGCATGCTCACTCCCTCACCCTCATTCCCTGCAACTCATCCTTCTTTGTGAGCTTGTGTCCTTCAGCTGGGGTCTCCATTTTGCATGTTCTCAAATTCCAGGGTACCTGTGCCTCTAACCATCTCCTCCATCCCACTGTTTGCTGCACTTTCTCACAAACTGCATTCCTCCATCTCCCCCATCTCACCGTTCAGCTTTCCCTTGCTTTTAGCTGCAGTAACTAAACTCCTGCCTGAATCATCCCTTCCTGCCTTCCTCCTCCCCCAGTAATAGTCTGTTTCTTCCCTTTTTTGGGTGTATTTTTATAATTTCCTGCTTTCTTCCTTTTCCTCTGCATTGCCTCCTTTTCGTACATGTTTTTCCATTCTCTTTTGCTTTCATATAAAAATAATTATGAAGTATCCTTTTTATTCGACTTCCCTAACTCCCCTGTGCCTGAACTCCACAGTCCACCAGACTTGCATTCCGTCCCACAAGGGGGCAGGGATAGCATCCCTTGCTGGAGGCAAGGCTCTGGTTTTTGTGGCCTCGTCATTACAGCTGTGTGAAAGCTGTTCCATAACCAGCATGGAGTTTTATATTGGGAACCATCACAGTCTCCTTTCTTTATAACTCCAGTGGAAGGTCCTTATCCTTCCCTTTCTGGGCAGTGAGGAGAGTTCCAGTGCTGTGGGATCTTTTGTCCCTCTGGAAGCTCTGTTGCTCCAAAGGTGTTGGCAGTGACAAAGTGGCCTTTCAGCAGAACAGTTACTTTAATAATCTGCAATACACCATAGTTCAGTCTGTCGGTATGGCTGGAAAAGCAACATCTCAGTGTGTGTGCCAGCTGAAAGCAGAACCTCTGTCCACATCAGGGGGCAGCTGTGCAGGGCAGAGCTTTTATTGCAGTCTCCTGACATCAGACTTAATGACTCAAGCATTCAGATAATGCTGTGAATTGAATCTTCCCAGCCCAAAAGTTAATGTATGGCCATCTTATCTTTTATTCCATCCATCAGGTAATTTAGCTCGTTCAGTCCTGACCCACTTGCAGTGTTGCAGTCTGATAAATACTTGTTCCTGTTTCAGATTCAGCACACCAAGTCTACGAGGACTGGCCTTGCTTCACGGTGGCTCTGTTTTACCTTGAATCCCAGTGTGCCACTTCGTGCTGTGCTTCTGTTCCACATCACCTGTGTCCCCTGAATGATGAGTGGTGCAATGCACAGTCAGGGTGCTCTTACCCTTCCTCCCCACACCTGTCCTGCCACCCTTTTGTAACACAGCCCTAAGTGTGAGCACACTCATATGTGCCCTCATGTGCCTGGCCACAGCAAAGCCTGAAATGGATGAATAAATTACAGTTCCAGTTTCTAGGTGACAATAAATAGCTGCACACTGGCACTTCGGGGTATTCTGGAAGGATGGTTTGGGTTAACTTACAGAAAACAGCATCACCTGTGTCAGGTGTGATTCAAAAGCCAAATGTGACCACACTTAAAGGCTGCAGTCACATTCACTGGGAACAGGCTTGGTTTAAGCTCTTCCGGTAGCAATGAGGAATTCACCCTGTGTGCTTTAGAGGTGCTCTGGGCTGCTGGCATCCTGACTCTGCAGGTCCCAGCACACAGATACTGCCTTGGTGCAT
Organism: Cyanoderma ruficeps; assembly: GCA_008694505.1. Taxonomy (NCBI): domain Eukaryota; kingdom Metazoa; phylum Chordata; class Aves; order Passeriformes; family Timaliidae; genus Cyanoderma; species Cyanoderma ruficeps. The sequence continues at coordinate 2,137,035 of VZDJ01000246.1, forward strand.
TCTCAGTACTATCCCTGTGATTTTAGCCTCAAAATTAATGTCTAGAGAGCTCTGAGAAATGGCTTGATTGAAAAACCTTTTTCTTTCCCCATTTTTTCCCCTCTCACATTTGTCAGATTATTTTGAGTTCAAAAATTCTTGAATGGTTTTTGTTGATAATGTTCCCAAGCACATGTCACTAAATTCAAGTAGCAGCCGCTGATATAGATTTGGTGCAGTGACAAACATACATGTAGAGCTCATGAGAAAAGTGCCAATATTTGTTGATGTCAGTAAGATACTGTGCTTTGATCAGATTATTTCCTTTTGACATCTTTTCCCATGAAGTCTTCGGCAGAAATTGTATTTGAAATATTCTAGTAATGTAAGCTCTTATAAGCCTGAATGACTTCTTAAAGGATTTCTTTCTCTTTCTTTATCAAAAGGAAGGCACTTATCATTGAAAGAGTTTGACAGGGTGTGGGAAAATACTCTGTAATGTCAGACAAAGGAGTTAAAGGATTTTGCCCTACCGGAAGTTAAGAAAGGAAAATTGTCTAAATGAACTTCATTAAAATGTACCTTTTCTTCTCGACCCAAGCATACTTTTCTTAAAAAGAAAAACGAATAAAAAGATAACTTTCATAAAACCAATACTGAGTTCTTAACTTTAAGTAGTGACAAAACTTCCTGCCAGAGCTGATAGTTTCAAACACTTTAATTTCTTTGTGGTAGAACCTCAGAATTCTTGATGTGTTGAAGGATCCAAGACGTGATAAGAGATTTGCCTAAGGAAGTATTTGATAGTGTTCAAGGATATCCCTAAATGATAAAAATCAGTTACCAAAATATATGAATAAATTAGAGATTGATCTTTGGTCACCACACAAAGGCACATTTATAGGCATTGCTAGATATTTAAAGGTATTGTGGAACCCACTGTAAGTCTAAAGTTCAAGTGCAGAACATTTTAACAAAGGATATGGGAATTCTAAAAATCCAAATCAATTAATGTTGGCTTTTCTTTTGGCCTGGTTTTCTCTAGATATGCTTGGTATTGAGTTCTTTGGAAGTGTTCTCAAAGTATTTTCAGTGGCCATATTTTAAACTACTTGACTTCACTTGTTCACAGCTAGTGATTTCTGGTGATGTTACTAAAATAATATTCCTTCCTTTCACCATGGAAAAGCAACCTATTTAAGGTAGTGTGCTTCAACTAGCAGCCTGGGAAAACTTTGGGGAAACTCAGTTTAAAACATTATGGAAAATGTGATGAAGGTGACTAAAAGCTAACATTTTCATTTATGATGATGCAATTAACAAGGGAAAAATAAGCACTTAGGGATTAGGCTGTGAGAGAGCAAGAATTCCCGCTTGTTTTTTCCTCACCTGGTGTATTTGGAAAAAAGTTTTGTTTTCGTTGGGCCTCCATGGCCAGAGCTGTTGTTAGCACCACTTAGTGTTGTGGAACTCTGTTGTAAGAGTCTCTGGGAGTACATGAGTCCATATGGATGGAGATACAGGTTGTATGCTGAAAATATTAATACCCTTCATGTTCTTTTTGATTTTCACAAGTGTCTAGGAGTCTGTTAGGTTTTGGGTAAGCTTTGCAGCCAGTTTCCTACAGGACCAGGGAAGTCTTCCTCTCCTGTCAGTCTGAAGGTGACAACTTCTGACTGGGGACCTGCGTAGAGCTGAATGCTCCTGCCACATTCCTGTGGCATTTTGCAATGGAGTTTGTGAATCAACTGATGATTTTATTTTTATTTCTTTCATATTAGTTTCCTTTCAAGCATAATCTGAGAGCAATGGTTACCAACTCAAAGGACAATTTGCCTTTCATTAAATTTAAAGGGGTTTGTCTGCACTGCTGTGTGAACTTTCCACTGGGTAATTCAGAATCATGATGAATGCTAAATAATATGGCAACATGAATCATTGTTGGTTTTGTTTGGCAGCAGGGAAAATCTTGATGGAATTGCTAAGTGCTTTCAGTTCTCTCCAGATAGCTCAGTGTCGGCTGTTGCATTGTTCCTTTGCTCCTCACTGACACACTCCTTTGGCCCAGTGCCTGTATAATCATTGTTTAATGTTTCAAAAGCTGCCACCTTCTATTTGAAGCAATCTTTTCAAGCAGTACAAATACCAGCAGATTTGCATACAGTAGAAATAGAAATAATTGAAAACATAAAGTACAGAGTAAAATAAGAAATGAGATATTAACAGCATTAATGTTTTATGAAGGTGAAAAAAATTCTGCATAGCTAATCAAATTATGGTGAAATTTAAGGAAGCCTAAAGATATTTCTGTGGCTAAATAGATGGTCTGTCAGTCTTACAGGCTATGAAATAATTATTCCTCCTGACCTATTGCTCCTAATATCAAACTTTGCTTATGTACACGAAGTGGAAAGAGAACAAGGTCTTCTAAATTGAGAAACAAGTTGCAACTCATTTGCCAGCAAATAAACAAGTTGACAACTTCTCTGCCAGCAAGTAAACAATGATTTCTGGTTTTTATTACCATGAATGACTTCAGTGTCAGTACTTGAAAAATGTATTTACATTCCCACGTCAAATAAGTGACTGTGATTCCCTGCTTTGTAGTGTTATTATTACTGAATGGGCAACAAGTCTGAAACATCTCCCTGTGGTCTGCTTCTTATATGAAACGTCTAGGATTACATTTCAGTGACATTTGTGCCTTTGAAACTTCTTTGTTGGTAGTTCATAGGCTTTGACAACCAGTTTGGAACATGCAAGTGAAACTGGGTAGCAGTGGCTCAGGTTTTGTGTTTTCTCCCCTCAGGTATCTCTGTTTTCAAAGAAATATTTTTTCTCTTTACCAATTTCCCCTCCACACAAATAGATAAAACTCAAGGAATACTGAAGCAAAAGTTGTGTGACTGTGTGTATGATTAATATCTCACAGGCAAAGACAAAATGTATTCCACAATTAGCTTCAATTTTTATTAATGCTATTTGTGCTGCACAGTGTTTTGTAAAAGGGCAAGAACTGAGTGAAGCTGTGCCATGACAACCTCTGGAATGCCTTGTGTGCAAGAGGGAGACCTGCGAGACTCTGAAGGTTCCTGTTCTTCCAGGAATAAATCTTATGCCACCAGAGCTTGGAAGCATTAGTCCAATGTGAGAAAAAGAGACTTTAGGAAAGCTTTTTTTACCAGAAAAATTCAGCTGTAGCATAGCTAAGGGGGGAAAAAAAAGTAGGGTGGTTAAAAGAAAGGGAGATTTTTTGACTGAGAAGCAAAGACTTTNTTTTCATTTAGTCTGTCTCCTTGCTTCAGCAATTATGTCTCCCAGAGGAGAAGAACATAACCAGATAATGAAGTTACAGGAAACCTCAGTGGCTTCTTAGAAGCAACATCATCACATGTGGACACAGAATGATCACATAGATCACAGGAAGAGAAATTTCAGATGAAATAAGAGAATTTGTACTTTATTTTATCCTACAAGCCTGAAAAGATCAGTTTTTACACAGTGATACAGAAGTACTTTGCAGGTTGCCTGATACTCATTTGACGCTGAGCAGTACTTTATGTAACTCCAATTAAACTTTCACTGATGTACTCTTCTCCTAAAATCTGAGTAAGTGCCTCTATATCTGTATGCCCCAATAGGAGCTCTGGGAAGAGTTTGATGGCAAGGAATGTTGGTAGTTCATATCTTTGAGAACACATTGATCATGGGAACTGCTTGGTGTTTCTCTCTCAGATGGAAATTAAGCAGCCTGGAATACTCTGCACAGCTTCAGACATCATGTGGGCAGGAGCACTTCTGCAGGAGACAGATCGGTAAATCCACTTTAAAGCAGTCAAAATTACTGTTTTACTGCATGCTGTAGAATGGGATTTTCTGTTGGTTTTGCAGATGTGCAGTCATAATACCTGAGGTGAGAATGGTACAATAATTTTAGTGTTCAAGCTTCCATCACAGACAGCTCTTGGTGCTGGTGTGCTGCCTTTCTCAAAATGATGCTGAGATTAAACTAAGCATGATATACTAAATCTTAAGATTAGATGCATAAAAGGGTCTCAGTTGAAAATTATTTTTAAAAACAAAAGGGAAGAGAGGGGGTTATTCAGCTACTTAAAAAGTTTTAGGGTTTGTTTTACTTTTATTTTTTCTATAGCTTGTTTTATCCTTATGTCAGTACTCCATCTTTACCAAATGTCTGAAGTTTGTAGGTTTTGTTTCTAATTTGTGGACCAATTTTGAAAGGTGCTGACTCCTAGGATTTAATTTTTCATTACTAGGCTGTGTTCTACAGTGTAACATGGTTCTTTCTTGTGACATGGACTGATATTCGCCATAAAGTTGTATGATTAGTTCAGAGAGGGTTACCACCAAATGAAGGAAATCCAGTCCTTCAGTGGTGTTAGATCAGCTCACATAGCCCATCTCCTCAAATTAGAAGTGGTTCATCAATGAGAGTGTTGTCTTCCCAAATGGATGTAAGTGGAGCCTCTGTGATCCTGCCGGCTCTCACCAGAAGTTTCAGCTCCTTGGAGCACCCATCTGCAGGAACAGGATTGCAAAACTGAGCCTGAGTCACTCTCAGAGATCTGTAATTCATACTGCAAGCTCTGCACAGGTTAGCCATGACCAATAGTTGTTCTTTTTACCACTCTTTCAATCACACACACAAATTAGGAAGTCAGGGGTCTTTTAAAATATCTAAAAAGAAAAACCTTAGAGAAGGTGAATAAATAAAATGTTCTGTTAAACTAACCATCATTTCCTTGCCCTGAACTTGAAACACTGAGAGAAATTACTTAGATGCAGTAAGATGGGGGGGGGGGGGGGGNAAGGGTCAAATCAGCTTTCCTTATACTGGAAAGTACCCTAGAAAAATATGCCTGTTGCTTCCGAGTATATCAAACTGAGTTTAATCAACTGTGAATTACTGTATAATAGCTCAATCAACTTCAGGTCAGCAAGAAAGAAAGTAGAGGAATTACTTTTTTTGTAAAACTATAAAACAAATGCATGTCGAATAGTTTGCTTGAGTTCCTGGGTTTGGATTATCAAAGTAACATGAAAAACAGCAGTGGGTGATTTATCTCTCTCGGGATCTTATGCATCAAGACATGGCTCTGATGTATGACAAAACATATTTCAAAAATTGCATGAATTTTTATGGTGTTGCACAGTGTTGTGTGCACACTGTGGTTTAGAGTTCATATAGAGTATTTTCTAGAAAATGCTGAACTCTCTGGATGGACTCTGCTCCACTGCTACTCTGGCTGTCTTTCCCCATCCCAATAGAGTAGCAGTGGGGTGATGGATTTAATACAGAACAGTGATCACTTAGCTTAGACCAGATGCAACCTGAGTTAGCAAATCTGTGTGCTGGAGATGGATTTTATTTCAATTAAGTTTCCACACTTAGAAACTTTTAATCGCAGCAGGTTCCACTGGTTACCAGATCCAGGCTTTCTGCAGGCTTAATTTCCCCTACCTGTCCATCTTCAGTTGGACTAAGGGGATTTCTGATTCTGGCCATTTTTGAAGGTTCCTATCAGTGTGAAACTACATTTCTGTTTGTGCCATACATACCCATTACAGTAGGAATTCCTGCAATTTATATAACTGGCTGTGGCAGGGGAAAAGTGTTTCCTCTGCCTTTGTAGTATATTTTTAAAATGTGACGCCACTTGCAGTTACCTCTGTAATCAGTTACTTGTTCAGTGGTTTCCTGACTAAGAAAGACCTATAAAAGCACCAGTAAGTATAAAATAAATGTTTCTATTTTTTATGGGTCCTTTTAGAAATGAAGGTCATTCTCTGTGAGTTTTGGATAATTTGATTAAAGATACTTTGGAAATTGAGGAGTAAACTGCCTGCATTATCCTGTTACCAGTAGAACCCGTGTTGCCAAAGCTTCAGCCCAAGGGCTTAGCAGCACCCCAAAAAGGACTTGACTAGTGACAGCTGAGAAATACACAAATTATAGAGAGTAAGTAGCCAGTTTTGAAGGGAGTAGTGAACAGATCTTTGGCCTATCACTGTAGGTACTGTGCAGTAGTTCTGAGAGAACCTGCATGGTAGGATGAGGCACCACCAATGCCCTTTCTGGCATCCTTCTGGAAAAAATTAGATTTCTCTGTAAATATTCTGCAAGACATACTTTAACACAATTTTAATTTCAACAGTTTCATCTCCCCCAGGGGACAAAACTTTGTTTCTGTGAGTGAAGTGCCCAGAAGTGCCTGCAGAACAGGACCAGGAGTGCTAGGGCTGGATCTGCTTGGAATGGGTGAGCCTTCCCAGGACAGGCAGGAGTGACAGCAGGTTGGTGGTGTGGCTCTGCAGGATATTTCTGCCTCTCTCTGTAGGAAATAAATGTCTCTCCAATGTGTGCCAAGTCACAGCTCCACTGGGGAGGGCTTGAGGAATTATACTGCTTGCTCAGGTCCGTGCCTGGCATCAGATTGCAGGCTCCTCAATGTGTTTCCTTCAGTAGGCATTTCTTTCAGTAGGCTCTTTTGCTAATGTGCTGTTACTGGCACAGATGCTAAAATGGGAGTAAGTCTGCTCAAGAAAATCTCACTTAAAATTTAGTCCCCTTTTGAAAAGTATCAAAACCCGTGTAAACTGTCCTGTTTTGTGCGTCATGGACTAAACACCTAATCATGGAGGTGTGTATATTGTAAGCCTGATTACTTGTGTGATTTCTGTTATTTTGTAAGCTTCCACGTGGAAACAAGGAAGTATTCCTTGGTTTAGGTGCTATTCAGCAATTACATGCATAATGGATCCCATCCTCCTTGATGCCATTACATTCAGTGAAATTATTTGTATCATATGGTACCAGCACTCATGAACAATTACTCCAGTCTCTTGGCTTCCATAAACAGAGCGATAATTCATCACAGATTTGATAAATGGATGGAAAAAAAAATTAAAATTGAGGGAACTGTATGTACTGTGAGAACCCTCTGGAATATTTATTAGACAATATACAGATTCCTGTCATCTTATTATTCCTTTTGACATTGAGAATATGTTAAATAACCAAAATAATTTATTTCTGGAGGGAGTTCAGTGCAAATTACAAGACGGTTTTAGACTTTTTGTCTGAGATGGTAGATGAGTTTCATTCTTAATGAGCCGACTTCAGTAAATTTTGATTGTTTTTTAAAGTGCTGTAAAATACCTTTCCTTGAATCGGTTATATCCTTGGAGGGGTTTGATATATTTGATGTTTTCCTGGTTTAGCTTTTAAGACTTAAATTACTTATTTTTCTTTCTTTTATTGAAATTGACAGCTTTATATACCAACACCTTCCTTGTATTCCTCCTGCAGTTTTGAAGTGTTTTTTCTCAAACTAGTTCTTTGCTCTTTTTTTGATTGTTTTCAAGTGATTTGGCAGTGAGCAATTTTGGATGGTTTTTCCGTGTTCTGTATAAAAGCTGGTTTTTAAATGTTACTGGTGACTGTGTAGGGTTTAGAGCCAGCTACGTGTCTTGCCAAATTATAAAAGCTGTCATCCCCCCACAGCCTGCTGGTGTGACTCTCCAGAATTGCTTGTGGGAGGATTCTCCTGCAGCTTGGCAATGGGAGATAGTGCTATCTGTCATTCCATTTCCCCCGTCCCAGGGGCATCCTGAAATACCAGCTGGAAAAGCAAAGTTGCTACAATGAATTTGCCATCAGAAACATGTTAATGTTTATGAATCTTCAAAGGGGCTTGTTACTCAAGAATAGCTCTTGGTCTTCAGATTTATGAGGAAAAGGTATTCTTGTCAGTGGAGAGTTGCAGAAAGAGTTTTAGGTCTTTTAGGCCAGTTTTTTGGTTTTATGGCTCATGACTTTTGTAGGTGGTTAGCCTGAAGAAAGTTATTTTTATGGTTTCAAATGCAAATATCTAGACTTAATCACTGCAGGTTTTGGGGTTTGGGCTTTTTACCTGTGCCAGACAACAGAGTTAGGTATACCGTTAATATATTTGTCTTAACAGTGTGCTTCATTTGATCCATCTATAAAGAATGTGGGACAATATTTGCTGAGTAAACTTAAAAGGAGATGAGAGAAACTTCTGTCAGGATTAATTGGGACAAGTGTCTCTCTGTGTTGGGGCAAGTAGAAGGACCAGATGATCTCTCAGAATCTGTTTAGTGCTGCATTCTGATGGTATATTTGTAGAACTATTTTTGGTCTTTTAACAGAAGAGCACTAAGGTGAAGTTCATAAACATTCATTGATTAGTCAGCATGTGGATTTTCAGGCAGGGAATTCGTATTCAAAGAAACCTCTTAGAATTTCTGACCCACCATAACAAATATTTCAGAAACTGTTGCTCCTGTGAAGGGAAGGTGGCAGAGTTGCAACCAGCAGTAAAAAGTTCTGTCTGTATTTGGAGGGTTTCTTTTCATTCTACTGTAAATAATTTCTGACCTCAACATTTTGTGAGACCTGGACAAATATGAAAAAATTAGATTCTCTGAAAGCCCTTAGCCGTCCTGTGAATGTTCTTCTGCCAACAGGCAGAGGTAGAGTTATCTTTAGTATCTCTCATGTTGTAATATTCAAAGTAGTTGATCATCATTCACTGTGTCCATGAAAAAATGTTTTTGAGATGTACTCTTAAACAGAGATCCCTGTATATGAAAAAAAGAAACCATCAGGTTCTGCAATCTGTTTGAATTATGTATGGAGAATACACATAAAAAGGCTCACAGCTTGTTCTTTGCATAACAGCCTGTGGTGCGTAAGATCACCAGATTCCTTTGCATTAATGCTTTCTCATTTACCATCTGCAAACAAGTCATTGCAAGGCTCAATTTCTTTAGCAAACTGTTGCTGTTGGAAGACTTGTGACACAGAACAGCTGCAGTTTGATTGGTATTTTTTAACTGGTGTTACATAGATTTAAAGTGGAAGTGTTTTAAAGCTTAGCCACTGATAGGCAGAGCTTCATAAACAATGAAACAGACTCAGTCCCATTATTTCACTACTGGTGAGCCCGTTTGTTCAGCTGGATGCTGTAGTGTTTAGTCTCTGTAAGTCTCTGCAAATCAGGGAACTTCTACTCTGTGACGTAGTCAAGGGCTAAGGAATCAAGCTTCAGACATCTGTTTCAAAAACCTGGACCTTACAATGTTATAAATGCGCTTAGTTTCTTGGCAGGGTTTTATTTTATCTATGAAATTAAAAAAAATATTGTTACTAAGATCAGATTCTGTAAAATTATGACTGGGTGTTGCAAGCTTACAAGAAGGGCCGAATCACTCACATCCCAGTTCCTGTACTGCTCTCAAACCATCTACTCAGTGTTGTAATTTGTTCTGTGTCTGCCTGTTTATTTTCTCAGAGGATGGGTGTGCATCAGAAGAAATGAATGCATCCTCTGCAAGGCAGATGTGAACACTGCCTTGGAACTCACAGAGTCACAGCATGGCTGAGGTGAGAAGTGACCCCTGGAGAGCTTCTAGTCCCACCCACCTGCTCAAAGCTGGGTCAGCCAGAACAAGTTGCCCAAGACCATGTCTAGTTAGGTTTCAAAATCTCCAGCCTCAGTAATATCTTTGTTACACTAGTTAAACAGGTTTAACATGACTGGAAATTTAAGCCAGAAAGATAAGTTTAAAACTTAAAAAAATGTTGACTGCATTTTGGCATGTGAACAATAATCACTTTTGATTTATGAACCCAGCTGAGTCTCACTTACTGTATTTGTTTAATTCAGATGCTGAATAGTTCTCACTAAAGCTGCTCTTGTCACCTTAATTCACAGAATTATTTCTGATGGCCAGATGCTAACGAGTAGTAAAAGTGCCTTCTCTTCAACAATTAAAAGGATTGAGCTTCAGAGCAATCTCTCATGTGACTCAAAGACTATGGTTGTTAAAATGCAGATTCAAAGAGAACAGTTAGTTGTATTTTAAGAATGCCAATATTGACATTGAACTGCACTTGCAAGACAGCAGACCTGAGGTAAAACTGTGCATGAACCAGCTCAGGGGGTTTGGTACGGTGCCCCAAGGAACTCAGCCAAGCTGCTCTCCCAGAGCTGGAGGTGACACATCTGCACAGTGCTCCATGTGCTGGGAGCTGCTTTGGCTGTGTCCTGGGAGGCTATGGGGCCCTGTCCTCACAGGATGACTCTTTACTTGCTGAGTGGCAAATCCCAGTCGTGTATGCTTGATAACACCGGATTAGCCTGGATCTTTCAGGCTTTCAGACAGAGAGCTTTTAGTGGTGGTGGGTCATGCAGCAGTGAAACACAAAGTGTTTGTGAAGAGGATGAAATTACTGGATTTTAGTGACGAGAATGACAGGATTTCAGTGAAAAATCTTCAAGAGGTGTGCTTTGTTTCTCCTGCTGGTTTTGTTCCTTACAGTGCAAGTCAATCCGATGGTATCAATAGGTTCCAAAGTCAAAGTAGCAGATAGGTGGAGAAAAAGAAGGCATTGTTTGATAAGGGTAGGTGTTATGTGTGGACATAGCCAAGAGGAAATGGAGACACAGTTCATCCAACTGCTTGTGTATTTTAAACACGTTCGATCCCAGCTGGTTTCAGAGAGATTTGTGAGTGTTAGTGCATATCAAATATCAAGTCCATTTTGCATCATTAGGGAAGGACAGTTCTGATGGGAGCAAAAGGATGGGGGAGATGAATTCATTAGGAAATGGTCACATGGAAACACTGGTGGCATGGTTTAGTATTGAAGGGACATGCATCCTTTGGAATTTTATCCAGGGATAACTTGTACCATACTCCCTAATTAATGTCTTTAGATTGACTGCCTCTGTTTACTAAGATACGACTGATACATTCCCTGTTTATCCACCTGAAAGGATTAAACAAGGCATGTACAAGATGAACAAATCTTTATTAGGATTTGATACAAAAAACCTTTTCTGAAGCACAATTGCAGCACAGCAATTTTAATTAGTTTTCACAGATGCTTCCAATTAACACATACAGTGTTTGCTTTGTAGCTACCAAGAAGATTCACTCACACAGCAAATAAAAAAAGGAATCTAGACCTAAGCTTTCATGTGCAGCTTAGCAAAAAGACTGAGAATAACTTCTTGTTAGGAGCTGGTAGTCTTTTTGCTTTTCAGAAAGCTATTTGCTTTTGCTGTAGGTTTGAGCTTTTTGTTCTTCTGTATGGTAATAGAAAAAAGAAAAAAATTCACCTGCTAAGTTTTTCAAACAGATGTCAGGACACCTACTGGTTCTCTGTGTTTTAATCGCCGTGACTTGTCTGTGGTGAAAGACAGGAATATTGACTAGTCTCCAATTTGTAGTATTTGAACTGTGATCACTTGTTGTTTGCCACTTCAGGCATTTTGTCTTCTTTATGTTTATGGCATTTACTGGAGTTACTTACTTCCCTGATTTGAGTTCCCTAATTGGAATTGCAGCATGTGGTTCAGGTTCTTTACACTGGCTGCTATTGTAGCTCAGGTAGAAAATCCTGCCAGTTCCTTTGACAACAGCTTTGCAAGCAGCTCTTCTGAGGAATCTAATACCTCTCAGGTAGAAATACTGTGCAGAATGCAAGTGGCTGCATTTGATTTTTTTTGTTTATGTCCAACTCCTCTGTGGAAAATGCTGGATTATCCATGTGGCACTGCTGTGAAACCAAACAGTAAGTGCTTAACGTAATTTATTAAAATAACATTAATTTGTTTTGTTTCCATAAGCAGAACCTTGCTTTAAGCATACTGCATTATATATATGGAAGATATAAGGAAGAAATTAATTACCCTTTGTTTAGGCCACTTAACACTCTCAATGTGTGTGGGATCACTGTTTTTGCTATGTAGGGTACAATTTACACATTTTAAACTTAACATAGGGCAGGTTTAGAAAGTGGGAGTGGCGTGAGAGCCTTGGAGCTGGAAGAGCCACATGCCTCAAGAAGCTTCTTGCTATTGCTCTATGGAATAAATGCTGCTCAGGATTTTTCAGGTTTGTATATTAATTATAACTCTGAGTTTAGTACCCATGGAAGCCACCTCCTCCTGTGACATAAGAATATAGTTGTATAAACACTCTGATGAATGCTATATAGGAAAATGAGATCATTACCCAGTCCAAAGTTGTCTTCAATGCAACATATTGCAGTACGCAGACAAGGTAGAAATTTAATGCTCATAGATGGAGAGAATTTAATTGTGGAATTCCATTACAAATTTAGCTGTTCAGGAAGCATTCTTTTGAAGATGCCAAAGGGTTTAAATCTGAGAAGTCAGGCAGTAACTATTCTGAAAAATGTGGATATACTGCAAATCAAATTGCAAGTCATTGCGCATAAAAATCCAGTCCAAGGAATTAGCCAGTATCTGTGCAAAATCATTATTCACAATGAAAGGTCAAACAGGCTACTGGAAGAATTGGATAGGAGATAGTTTCAAGCCTTTGGATATCTATAATAAATGGAGTCTGGTAGGTTTTCTGCAAAGCTACAGACTATAGCATGGCTGGCTCAATGAGATACAGGCAGTACTTAATGCTAATAGTCCTTAATAGAAAGATGTCCTGGAAAAAGAAAAAGTTAAAATTCCCAAGTAATATTTTATGTAAATGTCAGGAATCAGTGTTTTAATGTGTATAAAAATAATAATGTCGGTAAAAGTTAAGCTGGGAGCTCTTATGGAAGTCATTTAAATTTGCTACATTTATTGAGAAAATGAAGCTATTTGAAAAATGTGCTGGGGAATGGCCTGGATATAAGTGCCCATGTGTGTAGTTTTCCACATGAACAATCAGTTTCACACACCCCGAGTTGTCTGTAATGTGCAGTGACTGATGGGTCCCAAGAGTCTCTCTATTTTGACCACAGGTGTTCAAGCCTTGCTTCAGAAGGTAAATTTTGAAGTAAAGGGCTAAAATTAAAAGGGAAAAAAAAAAAA
>VZDJ01000246.1:2149928-2230728 GCA_008694505.1 Cyanoderma ruficeps
ACGAAGAAGAAGAAGACGAAGAAGCTTTTAAAATGTTTTTGTTAAAACGTGTAAAAAATATTGGCTCTACTGCCAATTGCTCCTAGGAAGCAGGAAAGGCAAGGCTGGTGTGTGCTCTTGTGTATGCATGTTTTATGCAGGAAAGATTTCCACCATGCTGGGAGGCATACTAACAGCCAGATTAACATATTTAGTTTGTGAGTAACACACTCCCAATTAAGCAGGATTTAACCAAATTTTTTACCAGACTGCAATAAGATACTAACATCAGTGCTGTTCCAGTGTTGTGAATTCAAAAGGTATGTTGAATTTTACTACCTGGGTTATTTTTAATGTGGGTTTTTTTGGTTTTTTGTATGTTGGTTTGTTTGTTTGTTTTCTTTTTTGGGGGAGTTTTTTTTTTCTTTCTTTCTTTCTTCTGAAAACATAAGGATTTCTGCTGCTGTCCCTCACATGTTTCTGATGCAAAAAGGCAGGGCATAAACAGCAGTTGTACAATCAACTCCTAAATGTGTCTTTAGAAATAATGGATTATGATTAGGTGGCTACAGAGAAATTTTCTATAATAACTAATGAAAGGCTTGGAATAATTTACTACATAATGATACACTTAAAGATACAAATTCTGTGATATTGTGTTCTTTTAAGACTTGGAGTTCAGGATTTTTAGGAAGCAGTGGATGATGCAGTAGTGTAATAAGCAGTTTTCTTGGAGATCATATGTGCTGGATTTAGAGATTTTCCACAGCTACCAAATGGCACCATCCCAGCACTGTGTTACTCCTAAGGAGTAAGCAAATATGCTAGGAAAGAAGCAAGCCAGAATTTGTTGCTTTAATTTGAAAATGTTCATAGTTGATTCTTCTGAAAAAACAGTGTCTGCCTTTAGATGGAAACAAAACCTATGGCTCTTAAATTATTCAAACCAAATACTTTCTGATTTGAATGGGGGATTTACAGGCATAAAAACTACTTGGATTTTGTCCATACTTTAGGAAGTCACAAAAATGAGCAGTTGTAACTTCCAAGTTCTTCAAAATTATGTGAATTAAAAGCCATGACTTACATGGCACGGTAGCTGCCTCCCAAGTTGTCCCAAATGACCTTGGCAGTGTTCCTGAGGTGACATTCCTGGAAGGGTTGTAGTGGAAGTGCTCTCTGAAGGCAGCTCTTTCCTTGTCTTGGAAGGTGAGGTGCTAGGTCCTGCTCCTTCTCTTTATACCAGATGAGCAGGATTTGATGACTTTGCAGGTAATAAATTGTGTTTGGGAGGGTTTTTCAAGACTGTATGATAAAATTAGAGGATATGTGAGAGCTGACTCTTAAGAGGTGTGATTTTAACTTGCATTTCCAGTGATATCATCTGTGATGTTGCATTTTGGCACTGGACATATAACCGTGTTTTCTGAGAAGTTCTCATTGACTTCAGTGACTCCAGTGTTTCCCATACAAGTTTTTTTACCTGCAGGGGGTATTAATCTGATCTACTCTCTCTGTATTGCCAGAGATGCATTTGGTATTAGCATAACAACCAAACTTGCTCATGTTGGGATAATTTGCTTTTATTTTTATTCCAAGAAACATCTTGTGTGACTGCAGCTCTGCTTATATAAAACCAAGGCCTTTTTGTGAACTAATCCTGCCTGCTGAAAAAAGCCCTCCTGTACTTCTCCCTGGTGGATTGGGTGCTGAATTGCTATTGCTGTGTGAATTCCACTCTTCTGCAAGCACCCTTTGAAAGGAGAAAGTAATAGCAGGTCACACACGACATGGTCACAGGTAGCCAAGAAATCAATCTTTCTGGCTTGGAATGTGGACAGAACAGTTTGCATCTGATGTGCAGGAATTGTCTGGTACAGTAGGAGCCATTCAGTCAAAATAAAATGTTGCCAAATGAAACTCTACATATTGGCAAGATTAAAGAGAAAGAAAAAGGCACTGTGAAATAGTGTTATTGCTGTCCTGACCCTCAAGGATGCTTTCATAGTATCACCAGGTTTTGTGCATGTTGGTTTGCTCCCAGGGAAAGGATTCTATGCAACAAATATAAAGTTAGAGTATAATTTCTGATATCAAGTAAGATTTTAATAAAAATTCATATGGCTTGCAAGGCTAAGTTCTATTTATTCAAATCAAAACCTTTTAATGCTCTGTGTCATTCTTTTAAATAAGGATTTCACAGTGAATATTACTTCATATTGTTTACTTGGACCTATTTTGAGTAAAGGATTGGATTGTACAGGTCCAACAAACAGGAGATTGCTTTCTGTTTCCTCTTGCTTTTATAGTTCTGTTCTCAGAGGAGTGTAGAAGACGTTTGATCCAGAGAGGAATATTAGCAACTTTGTTTCATCCAGTTCTAACAATAAGTATTGGCATATTCAATTTTTAATGCAATTTATGTGACTAATTTCCTCAGAATTCACTCCAGAAATAAAGTAGTTACACTAGGACTTGTGTGTTTTAATTGGCAGGATTTTTTTCCTTATGAATATGTTATCACAACATGAAATGCCACACTGTGTCTTGGAGTCATGATTCTTTATCAAGTTTACAGTAAAGTGAGCTGCTTGCTGCATCTTATGGTAATGAAAGTACAGAGGTTTTTAATGTGCTCTTCAGATTGTATTTTTCTTGATTTATGCAGTCTGATCTGGCTCTGTTCAGGCATTTAGTTCCTTTTCTGAATAGTGATTTTCCACACACATCCAAGAAATAGATTAGAATTAAATGCTGTATATTGGGGGAAAAAAGTGTCATTCGGATTACTGGAAACAGCTGGGACAAGAATGCATTTCTCAAGCACTTTTTTTAACATTTAAAGGCCATTTTACAGATGAATTCAGGAACACCAAGGAATGAAATTATGAACTTAGTATTTTGGCTGAGATTATTATATCAGCAGTGTATTATATCAATTTGTCAGCTCTAATGCATGCTCTTGGTGCTCATTATGCCTCTCACTATACAGCCCCTTTTCTAAAACCATTGTATCCAAATAAACATCAGAAGTGATTCTTGCATCAGATGTGATATGAGTATCTTACTTCAGCAATGGTGCTTATTCCTGCCCTCAGTGTTGTGATCACATTGTTGTAGCCATGATCCATCCTGTAACAGCCCTTGAACAGGAATGCACTGAAAGCTGAAAGGAGTGGGACGGTGTTCCTGCTGAGATTAATTCAAGCAGCCAGCAATCTGTACATTGAGTGGAGCCATTAAGTTTATATAATCAGCCCTGTATTTGAAGATACTTTGAAATTTAAACACCTTTCTAGGATTCTAGGTATGGTCATGAAGAGATGCATGGCAGCCTCTGTCTCTCTGGTGTCTGTGTGGCTGGTGGCAGCACTTGGCAAGTCCCTGTTCTGTATTTAGTTGTGTTTGCATGTTCCACACATGCACACCTGACTGGCAGCTTAAGAAAAGACATTTTGTGCCTTTTTATTTGCCCTGCCTTGCCTCTTAAATTAAGAGTTGGAACATTCACCTGTGAGGAAATTTGTTTACTTTTCCTATCTGAATGCTGACTCTTCCCTTTAGTAAACTCTACTCTGTACCCAGAGGTAAGCATGTGAGTCTCCCATTGTTGGTGGGATAGAAAGGCACTGTTCAGTTCCTTTGGTGCAATGCCTTTCTGTTGACATTAGCAAGATCCCAGGTATCAGCTTCCTCTTAATCCTGGCACAGGCATGTGGAAGAGCCCTTGAATCTGCTCTGAATCAGAGTTCTCAGGGCTCCATATGGGCCACGGCTCGAAATGCAGAATCACAACCTTACAGAAATTGTGCAGTGATAATGTACAGCCCTGGGATTTGGGAGATCCAAATTCCTCCCCTTCTGTAACTTCTGGTGTCACCTTGGAGAGTCACCTGGCATCTCAGTTTATGTCTCACAAAATGTTGGGAGACGGCTGCTAGAATGTGGGCTAGGTGATCCTTAAGATGGGATGCACCTTACATGAATCAAGTGCTGTCTTCAAACGATACTCAGTAAATAATAAAAGGGGAATAAAAGGGACTTACAGCCCTTTTAATAAAGACATTACCCCATAAGATTAGTAGTAACAAAAAATAACAGCTGTAATGTTTATTTCTTCTGTGTCCCCCTCCTCCATAACAGTGTTGACCTGTCAGAGTTTCCAAAATATGATTTTCATAGTTCTTGCCACACTTTTGGGATTTATTAAGACACAGCAATATTTCTTTGTAGGACTTAATGATCTGAAGTGTGGTATCCCATTTTCATGGCTGGGGTTGGAAATATACATCATTTGGAAAAAAAAAATCAAAATGAACATAAGTAGTGAACATATCTGCTAGATGGCTAAGGAAGAGTTGCTGGTACAGATGTCTTCTGTTTTTTTGTTGGAAGCTGTTTAGTTGCTGTTCTAAAATGGATTTATTTGCTGTATGTTGTCCTTTTGCTGTAGGATTCCCTGGACCTTACACAAGGATTTAGTGAAGTGCCCACCTGCGCTCCTTCCCTGCAGAGAGAACATGTTTGTGAAAGAGCTGAGAATGGACCAAAGCAGCCCCTATTAAACCCCTTGAAATTCCCCATTCCCCTGTACAAATTCTTCTGGGCAATCAAAACAAGTGTGCGNTGACTGACTGACTGACTGACTGACTAAGGGGAGAAATGCATTTCTTTTCCCTGCCCTTACTGTGGGAGAAGGGTGCTGTTCATGTGATAAAGAAACCCTTGGCTTGTAATCCAAGATGTGAGCTGGAATAGATTGTTGTAGGCAATTTATCTTGCTAAACCTGAGGAGGTCTGACAGCAGCTGGGACTTCAGCTTGTTGAATGCAAAGGTTGTGAAAGTTCATTACACTCTCTATCTTTACATGTGGATAGCCTGAACTTCTGATATTAGACTGTGCATCTCTGTCAAGAGTGCAAGTTAGGCATGGGAGTGAAGGAGAAGGATTCCACAGCTTTTTTGTTTCTGATGTCTGTCCAGATCAATGCCTTGCATCACATTGGTAATTTCCCCTGGGTGGTTTATCTATTACCAGATAACACAGGGTTATTAAATACGTGTGCACAGCAGGTCCTCCTTATATGCTTGAGCATTGTTACCCTCTGCTGCAGATATTCTCTGTACACATGTGCATTACAAATGACATGCCTGTGTCTGGTTATAAATATTTTCCATTTGGAATTATCTGCTTCTGCTACAGAGATGAGAGTTGATCACTTGAGCATGAAAAATAAAGGGACCAAAGGTAAGAAAAATAAAAATGATGAAGCACTGAGCTGCATACAAAATAAGTGACATAATCCACATATCCTATTAGATAAAGTGCAGCAAAACAGGTTCTTTATATGCCTAGCTACTGCCATGAGTTCAAGTTATTACATGAATTCAGGTTGGTTGCCTACAGAGGGACTTGGGGGGAAGAGAGGAGGGATTTTGCAGCAAACCTGTTATAATAGGCTTTATTTGCCAGAAAGTAAGTTAGCTATGTTAATACATATAGAAGTTGGAAAAGCAGCTCTTTGTGTTTCTAAGACTTGAAGCCAAAAATAATTGGGTAAAGAAGAAGGGAAAATCTTGGTTTAAAATTAATTGGCTTGTGCAAATTCTGTCTTTTTGCCAGTTTACTGGTCTTTCATGCAGAAGTAAGATGTACCTGATGAGACAGACGTTCCCAGTGTGGCAGCAGCCCTTGTACTGAAATGATTTCTTGAGCTGTGCCAGGTGGCTCTTTTGCCTTCCTGCAGGGCAGTGGGTCCCCTTCTGACCCGCTGCACAGGGAGTTCAGGAAGGCTCTGCGATCCTTGCCAGAAGCAAGCTGACTAGTGGTCTCTTGGCTCCAAATGCAGGCATAATGCTCCAAATGCTGTATTCTTACAGGTGCTGCAATGATTTGCCTTTAAAGTGTCCTTTATGATCCAAGGAAATATCCAGCACTTTTCTTTACCTGGGGACCAGAGTAGGCCTTCTAGGCAGTTCAGTGAACACACAGAGATAAAATAATGAATTGGCAGGATTTTACCTCTTTCATATAACATGTCAATCCACCGTTTTTGGCACAAGGAGGCCAATTGTTAATTTAAACCTAGTTCTGTATTGAAAAGTAATTCTTTCCCTTCACAGTAAAAGAAGCCATGTTTGTGCCAAGGGCCAAGGTAAAGGAGGGGCATGGTAATACCCAGGGCTTTGTCATGGAAGTAGATATTTCCCTAAAGGAAAAGCACAAGGTTTGCAGACATGGCAGTAACATCCAGCATGCATTGCTGGACCAAAGCCAGCAGGAACTCTTAAGCTTTAGAAAATGCAGAGTGTTATGAATGTTATTTTATTTATATATTTGTTATTTGAGCTCTGTTGGCAAACTTGCAGCTGAGAAAAAGGTGAATAAAGTGCGTGTCTCAGCCAAGCATAGCGTGGGGCTTCATAAATGTGGTTGTTCTGAGGAGATGCAAGCTCATTCAAGCACTCAGAGTAGGAGTATGTTAAAGTATGAAAGTTACTGAAAGTTAGCCTGAATTGGCTGTTCTTTAAGCTCCTTCTCCATGACTGTGAGGCAGTAATTTGTTGTTTATGGCAAGATTGTTTGTATCAATTACTTTGACATTTGAAGTCTGGGGGCAGACCCACAGCTGCTGTAGGACACTGATGTGAGGGGCTGAGGCCCCTGACAGCACTGAGCATTGAGCCTGCTCACTTCTTAATTTGGGGGGGACAGAGGCTTACAAAACATAGCCCACTTCATGCAGCTGCATGAAAAGCATGATTTGTAGATGGTTCTCCTTTGGAGAAAATGGGGTGGCTGATGCCTTCTGACTCCTCATGCTCCTTGTTCCACACTGTCCAGCTTGTGCCGTTTCCTAAGAAGGCGAAGTTGTGTGAATCCTTTAGCACTGCTTTGTCTTACTGAGTAGGGGAACTTGACAAACAAAATCTTTGTCAATTTGTTAAAAATAAACAAACAACTTCTTAGAAGAGTTTGAACTTAATTATGTTAATATTAAACATAATTATGGCACACTAATTATGTTTTCTACATTTGTGAAGAGAGTTGTGCTGTACTCTCCAGACATCTGTATCATATAGAGACAGGTGGTAGAGTGCAACACTTCCAAGTGCCATTTTCCCACTCCATATATGGCTGTTCTTTCATTCCAATTGCAGAGTCTCATTCAGCTTAGTTAAATTGAGGCCTTATTTGAGAGATTCTGCGCTGAAAGGCAAATGCATCTATCTTTATAAGCCTGTTTGTTTCTGTAATTAGACACTGAATCAACAGTGTATTGAAGATGACACATTTGCTTATTCCCTGTCTTCTCCCTATGGTGGCCTAAAGCTGTGAAGCACAATAATTAATGAAAAAAACTGTTTGTTATTCAGGCAACATATCTTGAAGTGGAACAGAAAAAAAGAACATGGGTTAAAAAGATATTGCTGAAGACTATTAGTGCCATAGCAAAGTGTATGAATAGTTCTGGGGGGAGAGTCCCATCATTCAGGCCAGTTGGGCTGGGTGCTGTAAAACTGTCAAATACAATTGAACTCAGATTTCTCATGGAAAATTCAGGAAGACATGGAATGCATGGGGGAAAAACTGACTCAACTCTTTTGCTAGGGCATCTTTAAAGTGTTTTCCAAAATTGTGACTTTCTAAACTTCATTAACATGTCTTCTCTGTCTCGTGGCTGAGCGAAAATGATCCATTTTTTTCACAACCTTATCTTTTCTCCTGGGAGAATGTCCCCAACAGGTCTTGTAAGACAGAGAGTGCACATAATGCTCTGCTCAGCACTCTGCCTTGGCAGAGCAAAGCTGATCTCTTTTGAATAACAAAGGCCAGAAAGTGCTTGGCTGCAAAATACTGCTCTGTCTCCTGTGCACATGCCACAGAGTAAGTCACTGCTTGTGGGCCAGTGTTGAAGATTAAGGAAAAAGCAGCAGTTTCCTCAACCACCTGAGGTGATCCTGAAGCCCAGGGGATGGTTCCTCTATGCTGACTGACCACGGGTGAGCCTCCGAGGTTCCCCTAAGATGCTCTCAGGCCATTCACTTCATTTGCAAAGAGCTGCAGTGTAACCAGAAAATCAGAAGCATGTGCTGCCTAGTAGATGTCACAGCTCTAATGTGCAGCTGAAGTCATGCTGATGACAAGCCAAGGTTTGGTTTCTGCTCCATTGCCATCTCTTTCCATTCTGCACCAAGCTATGAAACAGATTTTGTGTTTACTCAAGATTCTAGAGTCAGTCCACATTAGGACAAGTATAAGGGTGGACTAAGAATAGCCCACTTAGTGAAATGGAGTGATTGAGAGAGCAATGACTCTGTCAAGGCTACTGATGTTCAAGTCCTTGATTAGAGCCTGCTTTCCTTTCACACATTTTGTCCTCAGTGGTGATGTTGCATTGTTGTGGCAAAGCTTCCGGGTTGTGCAAAGCTGGGAGCAGCCACTTACACCAAGAACAAAACTTTGGTCTCTTGTTTTAATATGCACCCTCTGTAATGTTGCATTTTGGGAAGGGAGAATGGGTTTGTACTATTTTTAGGTGCATAGAATTACAGTAACATAACTGTCTTCTTTTCAATGTAGCCTGCTGTTAGTTAGTGGTTGGTTTGATAGTTCTGTGCTTGCTACAAATGTCTGTGTGTTAGGGGGTGAGCAGTAAGAATGTGTGGTTTGGCACAAGCATGATAGAAATTAATGTGGGATGTTTTTTTTACTTCATAAAAGAGAAAAAGTGTACTGATCAATAAACAGCAAGTCTGATACAAAATAAAAGAGTGCTCTGTGCTATGTAAGTGGCTCATATGTTTTATTCCAGGTGATGCAGTCACAGACAAGCAAATTGAATAGATAT
Source organism: Cyanoderma ruficeps (assembly GCA_008694505.1). NCBI lineage: Eukaryota > Metazoa > Chordata > Aves > Passeriformes > Timaliidae > Cyanoderma > Cyanoderma ruficeps. Next base: position 2,158,761 of record VZDJ01000246.1, read on the forward strand.
TGGCAGTGTAATGTCAAAAATTCTGGGAATATATCAAATTAATTCCTGAAATACTGCTGGAGTTTAAATGTTGTGATGGATACGATCAGCAGACTATTTATTTTTAATTCTTGTTTTTTATGAAAACCTGTAAGTATCAGGACTTTTCTGTGGTATTCTCTCATTTCATGCAGAGTTCATTGAGCAAAGATATGTGGCATGCACAGTCCTAAAAGGCCTGAGGAAGCAGCTGCATCACAGCTGGTGGCTGTCCAAGAGTCTTTACAAACAGGGAGGAATTTAAGGAGTCTTTATACTTGATGAACTCTGTTTCTCTATCAGCTCAAGAAAGGACACACCCACCTCCTTTCCAAGCATGAATATTTAATGTGGCTCATAAAGTGTTCTTGCTTTTGATTTTCTGTGCCATTAACCATTCTGGCATGCCTGTTGTCCAGATCTATTTGAGGTGACCAGCTCCCTGAGTGGAAGGCTGATGATTTGAGAAGCTACTTGGGCTTGATGCAGGACACCTCAAAATTCACATGAGAATGTGACCGAGAGGGTTGTCCAAACACTTCCTGAACTCACTCAAAGTGCTGTGACCACTTCCCTGGGGAACCTGTTCCTCAGGTGAAGTTAAGTGGCTTGCTCAAGTTTTTCCAGAAAGGACTGGTCAGCATTGAGCTTTAATGCAGGTTTGATAATGTCCAGTATACAGCATTATAGCCATAGGAACATTATTCTGCATCACAGTGAAGGCATTCCTGGACTTGTAGAGAGATTCAGAATAAAGGGAATTTATTGTCCCAAAGGGAATTCTGGGTGATACCATAATGTAAATAGAACATAGGAATGCTGATAAAGAATGAAATGAACAGTACTTTCAGTTGATAATAATTGTGAACACAATATTTATACTCCACATATTGTATTTTCTCATACAGTGGTCTTTAAACCAGAGATATAATAACCGTTGATCTAAGATTTATTACGTTTTAATTAGGAATGATTCTTCTCCAGAGCTTTTATTGGTCTTTGTTCTAAGAGCAAAAGTTGTTGAACATTTTAGTCGAGACAGAAACCAGTTGTCAAAGTTGAGAAAGAAAAATGGAAAGAGGAGAAATAATGCATTTCATTCTTCTATTTTTTTCTTGAAATATTAGTAGAGAAGATTCATGGAAAATACTTAGGCAGGCTTCTTTTTTTTCCCCCTGGAAATACAAGACAGGTGCCTTATTTATTGTTACAATAATATAATACAGTCTTGTGTAGCTATGACACTTCATTTTGTGGCATGTTATTGTTAGAGTGCTAGGATTCTGATGGCAGTCATGTTGGCTAAATAGTTATATCAGAATTTTTTTTATTGCTGTATAATTCATGGTCCTTCTCCTTTTTGTTTGCCTCCTTTTAGACCGACTATTTGAGAATTCTGAGTACTGTGTGAAGGCTACTCCTGTTTCGCTGAAAGAACAGACTTTTACAGCTTGTCAGGCTAACACCTTATTCTTTCCCTTCTGCAGAGGAGCTCAAGGAGAAGCTGCAGAAGTATGTTGATGAAGTGAATGCCCACAAGCCTGGTTTTATCAAGGTTGTCCGGCACAGCAAGCAGGAGGGGCTGATCCGGTCACGGGTCAGTGGCTGGAGAGCAGCCACAGCACCGGTCGTCGCTCTCTTCGATGCCCACGTGGAGTTCAATGTGGGTTGGTATGTGCCTCCTTCAGTTTCTCTGACCCAGGGACCTTTTCCAAGCACTGGTGTTAAGTTACTGTCTGCCATTCCTCTTGCATTTAGAGAGTGGGTTAGAATTCTGAGCTTTTTAATAAGGATTCAGACATAATCATGGGCACAAGCTGGAAAAATGTGTTTGTGCTGTGTAATATGATCTAGATCCATTTTTATGGTTTGATTTATCTGCTGATCTAATTACAATGTATTTAAATCATATTGAAAAACTGCACATTAAAAATCTCCTCCAATAATGTAGCCCTTTGCCTATGAGGGTGAATGTATCTTCTTTTCATTAAAAATATCTTTTCTCTTTTATCTTCTGCAATGTAAACAAGGAGGTGTTATTTTGGCCACTCTGCGAAAGTAAAACATAACTAAAATAATGTACTTCAACTTGTTCAGTCTGGATTTAATATCTCCCTTGCTCCTTAAGTAAAAATGATGGTAAAAAGGCAGGAGCTTCTGTCCCTAGGATAGATCTATTATTAACTCTCATCCTGATGTCCTTGATAATGTTGAGAGCCTGAAGTTATTGTTACTTGGTAGCAAGGGTATAAATGCTCTATGATATGCAGATACTCATTTCTTCTATCCACCAGCTCAAATCAAGGTTAACAACAGGGCATGCTAGAGAAAATGTTGCAGTGTGTTATTTTGGGACAAATCCTGCACTGTCCGAACTTCATCTCAAAGCAGAAAGAGCTCTGAGTGGGTAACAGCTTTAGGCTTTGCTTTTTCTGAAAAATATGGCATAAGCTGCTGTATTGTTTTTTTAGTGGTGGACTAAATAGTCTTTAAAGTCTCCTTCCAAACCAAACTATTCTATGATTTCCATCAGTGCTGTGCTTGAATTGGTGTGATCTTAACACTGTATTTCTTTGGGTTTTTTTGTTGTTTTTTTTTAGGGCTGAACCAGTGCTCACCAGGATAAAAGAAAACAGAAAGAGAGTAATTTCTCCATCATTCGATAACATTAAGTATGATAATTTTGAAATAGAGGAGTATCCCCTCTCAGCACAGGGGTTTGACTGGGAGCTGTGGTGCCGGTATCTGAACCCTCCTAAGTCCTGGTGGAAACTGGAGAACACAACTGCTCCAATAAGGTAACAGTGGCCTAAATTACAGTGTCACTGGCAATGCTTCCTAGGTATGGCACAGGCCAAGTGGGCTCAGCTATGTAATAAGTTTTACTGACTGTAAAATTCAAACACTTAAATGTCCCCGAGCTGTCCTCTTCACCTTTGTCCTTGACGCCTACACAGTCATCAAGAAAACTCTGGTGTTAGTAGATCTTTTTAAAGGTTTTTAAAGGAAACTCTTGTTTTCAGTAGATCTTTTTAAATAGGTTTCCTGCTGAAGTGGAATGGTACACAGGGCTGCTCAGCAGCACTGCTTTCTCCAAATGTCTCGCCTGCTAATTTAGTGCTTACAGGCCAGAAAGGGAATTTTCTTTGCGGTTACATTATATCAGCAGAGATAATCTGACAACTGTATTCTTTGTAATGCTGTCAAATAGATGTACAGCTGTGCTGTGTCCTAGGAGTTAATGTTTGGTCACTGACACTGTGAGCAAAGGCTGTATCGGGTCCTTGCTTTGGGACAATCTGGGGCTCTACTTTCTTATCACATCCAGAGTGTTGTTAGGCTGGTACAGAACAATACCTTTGTCTCAGGGAGGGGAGTAGTAGCCTCTGAACCCACTCTGCAGCTCTGCTGAGATTGCAGGGCTTTCTTGGAGATACGCATTCATTCCAAGGAGGCCACTGGTACCTGTGCTCTAGCTTCCTGCAGAAAGAAAGTGTGAACACTGTTTTCACAACCTGAAAAGCAGAACCTCAGATAGCACTGACAGCTCTTTTTCATCCAGTAGCTCTGCCTTTACCTGCTTTTCTGTCAGTTTAACACTCTGACCTGCACTCACCCATGAACAGGACCTAGAATTGGAAAGCAGGAGATAAAAATAAAAAGGTTTGGCACAGACAAATGTAAAAAAGGGTGATAATTTCCACATCATGAGAAATAGTTATTGCTGTTAATGAACTCTGTTAACACTATAAAAACGTTCCTGTGAAGACAGGTTGAGAGAACTGGGGTTGCTCAGCCTGGAGAAGAAAAGGCTCCAGGGAGATTTGCAGCACCTTCCAGTACCTAAAGGGTAGTTCCAAGAAAGCTGGTAAGGGACAAAAGTAAGTAGTGATAGGACAAGAGGGAATGGCTTTAAACTGACAGAGTGCTGGGATATGTTAGATATTAGGATGAAATTCTTTACATGAGGGTGGTGACACACTGGAACAGCTTACCCAGGGAAGTTGTGGATGCCCCATCCATGGAAGTGTTCAAGGCCAGGCTGAATGGAGCTCTGAGCAACCTGATCTATTTGAAGATTTATCTGCTTATGGCCGGGGTTTGAAGATTACATGATCTTTAAAGTCCCTTCCAGCCCAAGCCATTCTATAATCCAGTGATTAATTATATAGAATAATTATTATGATTGTTAAAATTAAAAGTATTGAAACAGAGAGTAATGAGCAAATGTACTTTTCCCTTTTACCCCCAAACTGTGTTGTATATGAGGACTGGTGAGTGAGTGTCCTTTATGAATTTCAGGTTTGTTCCCTAACCCTTTCCCTGGCACATACTTTTTAATTCAGTGCAATATGCTGCATGTGCATGTTGGATACTTAAAACAAACACATCAACAAACAAAGCCATGTGTGTTGATGGATGGTTTCTATCAGGCCTCCATTATGCTTTTAGAATTATAGCAAAGGGAAGCAGGTGTTCTGAGATGCACTTAAAAACAACAACAAAAGCAAAAGTACCTTATGATAAAAGAAGTATTACTTTTGTTTGATGTTAACTGCTATTTTCTTCATTAATAAATACATCAGAAACAGTCTTGCATTGTTATAAAGTGGGTACTATAGCACTTAGAGACATTAATATGTAGATTTCTGTAGAAGTGTACCATTTGCGATTAAGACAGCCTATGATCTGTTTGAAGGCAGATTTATCCACTAGCTGTAGCTTGAATGTTCTCAATAAAAGCAGAGTGATTTCCCCTGTACTGCTAATCAATATCCTGTCATTACCAAAGTGCCTGACACCAGCATAATAATCTGAAAAGACATATTTATTTCTTGCAGTTGTGGATTATAAGGTAGGAGAAAAATGAAAAGGCTAAATGACTCTGTATCCTTCTCTTCTGCATCTCATAAAGGTAAAATTGTACACTTTGTGGCTGAACTCTTACCTGATTAAAATCGGTTCTGTAAAGTAAAAATCAGTTGGTTCAGACCATGACATAAATAGAGCTTATTGATCCAGTAAAGCTATGTGATGTGTTTAAATTTGGCTCAGGACAATGGACTAATGTTACACTAAGCTGGTAAAGACAGACTTTTCTTGATTCTGTATTAAAAAACTTGATCTGCATGGTCCTATTCGAGAGATAATCTTTTTTTTTAGTAAGCTTACAGACACAATTTTTTTCGCTCTGGCTGAATCTGGCTTCTGGCTAAACACACAGAACTGGGTATTAGTGGGTATCATTTGCAACTTTCACAGACAAGAGACTTGAGGACTTGGCAAGGACAAAGACTACACTGGCTGGTGCTTCAGAAACAAAATTGGAGCTCCTGGGCCTCTCTCTGTTAGCACTGAAATCCTGACTGCTCTGGTGAATATTTATGTCTGATAATTTGACCCTAATTTCCTTCAGTGGTGTTCATTTCACTTTAGAATTAAGATTATTAGAAGGCAAGGCTCAATAAAATACTTTGACAAATACTTTCTTAAGAATCTGTTTTGCTGCACCATTTTACTTAGCAACGACAAATACAATCTGTGTCCGAATAATATAATTCTTCATAATTTATCTGCTAATTTTGGTTGCTGCTGCTTTATTCTTCCAGAAGTCCTGCCTTGATTGGATGCTTCATAGTAGACAGAGAATACTTCCAAGAGATTGGATTACTGGATGAAGGCATGGAAGTATACGGAGGAGAGAATGTGGAGCTTGGAATCAGGGTAAGGAAAATAATGAGCCAATACTGGTGGCTTACATTTAAAATACATCTTGCTTCTTATTGCTGGGGGAAAAAACAGTCCAGAATATGAATGATGGCATGAAAAGGAGATCCACAGCTCTCTGACATGTAAATTCATTTGAGGAGAGAGAGGGGAAAAAAGAGCAAAAGCTCTCTTTACAGAACCTAATCTTGTACAAGGGTAGAAGTACATAATTTAGGATTGCTCTTTCAACAGTGCTAGAATTTTGTGGAGTTGATACCTAAAACTGCCTGGTTACCTGTGATCCCAGACTCAGTAAGGAGAATAGTTTCTTACAGGTGTGATGGGAAAAACCTTTCTAGATTACTTGGTTTATTTAAATTAGGAAAATTGCTGTGGAGCAAAGTGGAATATAGAAGCATTGATGCTGTCTTCCAGAGGGAAGGGAATTAAGATATTCATAAAGTGCATAAATGCATATATTTTATTTTCCCATTGTACACTTTTCAACTGTTTGCTATAATGCAGCATTTGTGTGTGATTTGTGTACTTCTTTTTGTATCTCTTCACAGCTAAATACCTTTCTGTTCTTTTTGAGAATCCCTCAGGTTTTTGACAAGAGCGGAGTTTTTAGGTAGATAATGGTAATGAAAAATGGTGTGGTGTGTTATAAAACTGAAGTCTGAACCCCGCTATGAAATGTAAGGGGAAGTTAACGTTGTGTTCGGAGCCTTTTAGTTGCCAGAATAAAAGCATACTGTTGTACAATAGAAAAAAAAGGAACTTAGTGTAAGAATATAGAATTATCTCCTGAGACAGCAAGATATAACAAAAAATACTCAGTTTTACTTCTGGTTTCTTGAAATTCTTTTTCTTCTGCCTGTCAGAGATAGGGTTGTTTCAGCCCGAGTGAAGCAGAGACCTCCTTCCAGCTACATTAGAGCATTTCTTTAAGGAAAGCGAGAGAGAAATGCAAGACTGCTTCTTTTAATAACACCATTCTTCTCACTATGAGGGCCAGAGAGCTGCCTTCTGTTCCCAAAAACTTATTCTGCAACTCAGTGTTGCGATAAATTGGAAACTAATGTCACTTTGGTTTTTCTGTTCTTTTTACAACTGACAAAACCCTATTGTTTCCTCATGAGTGTGAGGAGTTTTCACTCAGCTTTCATCATGAGATGTGCCCTGTCTGGTCTGCAATACTTAGCCTTGGAGGGGTTGATTGTTGGTATGTTGATAGACAAGACCAGAGGGACACAATCTCTGCATAATTTAAGTTTTGGAGCAGGCTGGATCACTGGAATAGGGCCTGACACTGCTCTGATTTCCTTATGGCTTTCTGTCTGTCTCCAGGGAAGAAGTGGCTAACCTACATAAAATAACTTTCATCTGTAACACATTATAGTGTGCAAGGTAGCATAATGTATGCTGCCTTATCTGACTTTATGCTGGCTTGGATCTGTGTTCCTGGCTATATGAAAACAAATTACAGAGCTGTAATAAACAGACTTTTCCCACAGTTTATTACCAGCTCTTTTCACAATCCTCAGCGTGTCTGAGATCGTATAAGGATGAGACTCAGTGAGGGGAGACCTCATTGTAGTCTTCAACATCCTCACGAGGGGAGATGGAGGTTCAGGCACTGATCTCTACTCTCTGGTCACCAGTGACAGGACCTGAGGGAATGGCTTGAAGTTGTGTCACAGGAGGTTTAGGTTGCAGATCAGGTTTTTCACCCAGAGGATGGTTGGGCACTGGAACATCTCTAGATTACTTGTGTTGCTTTCAACTGCGGGGCCAATGATGAATCACTTAATCAAAATAGTCATTATTCTACAAAAACCTACATTATAATTACAATATTAGTGCAATGAATAATGTTTCCATTTTAAAATGTGGCTCTCCAGTCTATGACTGTGTATTACTCACTGCACCTCATCGTTCATTGCTGTTTTCTTTTTTCTTCTAAGAAGTATCTAGATTTTTCTAGTATTCTGCTGCGTGATAAGCATTACCATTCAGGATAACAGACAAGCAGACACTCTCTGTCCAAAATGGCCTGCAAGGGGAATTCTATGCATAAGCTTGTAAGAGAAAACATCTAGAGGAACTGGAGAGTTTATTTTTGACTGCAGAAATAGCAGCACGTGTTAGGATCAGTTGAGCTACTTGTTTATCTTAAACATGGTAAGTAGAATGTGGTCCTGTGTCCTTATGAGAAGAATGGGCAAGGAGACTAGCTCCTTTTTAATGCCTTTATTATGATCAGCTCTAGGTGGGGGCTCAAGGGAGGGGTTGCACACTCTGGTGCTGTTCCCCATGGAACAGCACAGTGTCTGTGTCCCTATGGACAACACAGACAAGGAGGTGTTCACCTTTGCCACAGGGCAGAGCTGGGCCTTCCTCCTTATAAGAATCCCTAACATAAATCCTGGAGAGATAGCGTTTGGGTTTGTAGTCTAGGGCTGGCTGTCTGGTCGAATGCTGTTGAAGTTATGGTGACGAGGTGGAATCCAGCTCTGATTGGTGTGAGGTTCCCTATGGTCCTGCCAATCCAGAGTGGTCATTCTTAGTCTTTGGTTTTGTGTTGGCTCGTTGTTTTTAGGGGTTTTATGTCCGAATAGTGTTCCATGAGCACTTGGGGCTTTTTTATTTGCATGTTGGGTGGCGCAATCAGTTGCCATGTGGAAAGTGGAAGGGAGAGGCAGTGAGCAGGTGGCAGGGCCCGAATAGTTACAATATGGTCTCAGGTAATTAACATGTAACAGAGAAAACATTTAGGAAAGGTGTTTCCAATTATAGTAACAATAGGTCTGAGCTAAATGGTACTTAACAGAGAAAAGCCTTACCACAAGCAAGGTAAACAGTATCCAACTGAGAAGGCACTCTACTTACCTGAACTCAGAAACTTGTATTTTATTTCTTATAATAACGTTACTGATTTTGTTTCAGGGGATGTAAAACTACTGTGAGGAACTCGACCCTAACAAAATGGGGACTTTTGCCACTATCCAAATGGGGACTTTTGCCACTATCCTCACCCAGGAGTTACTTTTGTCACCTCATCATCTGCACAAATATCTGGTTATTTGTATTATATGAGTGCAAGAAAATCCCCAACTGTTGGAAACTGTATTTGAAGTATTCATTGTTGGTGAACCATAACAAGCCACAGAAAACAGGACTTTGAAGGATTATTCTCTTGATTCTGAAGCATTTGTTTCACTACTCAGCTCTGTTGGTCTCTGGTTTGGAATACTGTTTTAACTTCTAAGATTTTTACCCTTGTCTGGGGCTTTGTAACAGCATTTGTAAAATGCAAAACATATTTTATTAAATAAATATTAATAGAGATATTTGGCCTCGGGCTAAAAGCTGACAGATGAGTTCAAAACACACATGCATTTGATTCTTAGAAGAAACACTTTATTTACTCCTCAAGCAAACATTTTCTTGCCTTGTAAGGCAAAAAAGGCAGGCTGGTTGATGCAAGACTTGATAGAATCCTCTTTGAGCAGTTCAGTCACTTTAACTGGGATTTTTTAAAGATTCATTTACTGTGAAGCAGTATCATATTTGTAAATTCAGGTTAGGATGAGTGGTGCTTCTTTTTGGTTTATGTTCAATTATCCCCAGTTGAATGGACTTAAGTGCACTTTAAATTACCAAGATTGCATTTGGAGGGCAAATTGGAATCACATTCTTATCCATGGGACCAAGGACGAACTGTGTTGGTAGCTGCCTTAAAGTGGAAAAAGAATGTGAGGCTGGTGTTTATCAGTGTCATTTGGACTTAGCTTCTGGGTTGTGCCTGCACAAGCAGTTCTTGTGGCCATGGAAGACCCTACAAATCCTCTGCAATCAACCAAATGCAGTGAGTCAGTTTCTGCTGTGGGTGGTTCAAGTCTAGTTTGCAGTAGACATCTTAAAAGCCTCTTCCAATTCCTGCTGAAGTCAGAAGAAGATTTTCTATCAAAAGCAACCCTGTAGCAATCCTTTTGTCTTTTAAAGCAGCCTATATGCTTGATAAGGCTCCCAAATATCTGTTACAAGAAGTTATTTCTGCTGCTTTTAGGGATGCCTTAACAAATATTCAGTGAATTGCCCCAGGTTCCAGACTAAGTCATCATTAGAATCAAGGAAATTCAAGTCCAGGCTTTAAACTTAGAGTAATTCTATCTGTCACAAAGACTTTGTGCTTGCAGATGAATTCATGTTCACAAGGATATAACAGCCCTGTTAAGTGGGTAAGAGGAAATTTTATTAGAATGTAAAAGCTCTTTAAAGGAAAAGGATTGGGTCTTGTTTCCAGTAAATGGTGTATCAGAACTTTACATCAGCTGACCCAGGAGGAAAATTGCATTTATAGACAGACTATGGCACACTACTTTTGTACTGTATATTACTGTAGTGTAATTAATTACTTCATTTCTTGCTAGTCTGGTGGTTTGTCTGCAGACCTTTTTTGAACCTAATGCTCTTTCTCTTGGTGGAGAACTAGAGGAATGCAGTTAATGAATAGAGATGGAGAAATTAGTTACTTGAGCAGAAAATAGTCCCAGTGTTCAGTGGAGTATTTTCCATACATTAGAGTCCCTCTGTGACAAAGGAAGCAGATGTGAAGTCTGTCATGCCCCTCTCTGATCTATTGCTTTTTAAATTCCAGAAGTTACTTCCATTATTTGTTTGTTTTTGGGTGGGTCTTGTTTTGCTGTTTGTTTGGGTTTTTTTAATGTGTTTTTGGGTCTTACCTATCTTGTTTTTTCTTTAACCTCCCCCCACCACGTACTTCTGGGATCGTGATTTTTCACTGCCTGTTAGTTAAGTGAGTCTCTCCCATTTGGTGCGTAGATACTGATGGCTGCTTACATGTTCCAGGTTCCAGCCATTTCCAGTTGACAGTGTCTGTGTATCCTGATTGTTTCTCACCTGAGATCTTCCTTATAATATTGCCCCTGGGGTCATGTTCTTTTTGTAAATCACAAGCAGGTGAAGATATTTACACTTACCCCCAAATCTCCATATTTGTCTGGAAACATTTTGCTTTTTTCCTCTTTCCCTGGAAGTTTCCAGCAATTTTACCTGTCAGTATTCTTAACACAGGCCATAAATTACATGAAACTGTGACTGTATTTCATGTAAATAGATATCTGATTCTATTAAGGAAAGCCTTTGCACAGTTGTCCTGGGCATGGCTGGGAATAATATTGTTACTAGTAGCTGGTGCAGTGCTGTGTTTTGGGTTTAGGATGAGAACAGTGTTAAACTGCACCAACAGTGTTCAAGCTTGAGTGTAGTTTCACAGCACATAGATCTACACTGGGTTACATTTTCTCATTGCCATGCTCTTGTTCTCATTCCTGCAGCAGGTCACCAGTGTTTTGGCCCTGTCAGCACCGTGGTCTGCCCCACACCTGCTGCCTCTGAACACCTCTGCTTCAGTAAACTTTTATTTTCTTTTAAATGCAGGGTTAATTTTAATGTTAAGCAGTTTGTGATTTACATCGTGCTGCCTCACAGACTGTTTTGCTAGGCAGATGGACAGGCTAGTGTGCCAAGATGTAGAAATGTCTGGGAATGAACCAAGAAGATGAGGGTTTTTTTCACCAAGCTGCTGTGTTGTGGAACTGTTTGCATGGAGAGCAGTAGGATGTGTCACTTGTGCCTAGTGTCCCTTTCTGTCCTTGCTGCTGGGCCTCCCTTCATGGCACTCTACTGAACAATGTAGACCTTCCCTGAATACATCTCAGGAAAATGAATCAAGATGTTTCCCATTCTTGCACTTGCAGCTATCATCACTTGTTGTAGTCTTAAAGGCATGTTTTTAGCTTGTTTTCAGTAAGAAGGCCAATATCTGTTGCCATTAGGGAATGATTTGCCTAGAAGAAAACATCCTTAGTACAGGATCACAAGTGCTGCTCAACAGTACAAGGTTAGTGATGTGTAAAGGTAAAGGGCTGAGAAGTCTGAAAATAGAAATGTCCTTAGTTGTTACTCTAAGCTAACTTTAAAATACTGCTTTTTCAGATAATGATTTCTCTTTGAGTTTGCATTAAAGCTTTCAATTGAGAGAAGTTTCTTTTGCTTTTATCCATTTTTTGAATTAAGAGGAGACTATTTCTAGATTGAAGCCTGAAAGAAAAAAATTGTAAAGATTGACCAAATGGTACTTCTTACAAGATGTAGCCTCTGCTTTTCATAGCCCACACTCTCACCAAGGCAAAAATAATTCCTTAGCAGTGCAGGCATAAGCACTTGCCTAGCACCCTGTGTAACCAGCAGTGGCTTATCACTGTGCACAGGATTATTCCTGAGGTTAGTTTTGTTTTGCAAAGTACCTCACTGTGTTAACAATCTGAATCCCAAGGTGACACAGACCAAAATTCTCTATTTACAGGGTTGTAATTCCAACAGGTTAAAAAAGAAAGGCTCTGTTGAGAATAAAATAAGGATTTGTCATGTCTCCAAATTCTGCCAGTCATGACATTACCAGGAACTGGCTTTTTTGGCTTATTCTGGTTTCAGTCACTCCTACATTGGAATAATTGTTTTTCCCCTGTTCCACCCATTAAGGCCTCAGCAGGTAATCTGCAGCTACAGCATGTGTAATTATACATTACCAAGGAATCAGTTTTGTGGGTTTGCTATTTCTGAGGAGAGAGCATTTTATTAGCTGCTCCCACAGGAATGGAAAGTATTACACCAGCAGCTAACACAAGGCATCTCTATAACCTACAAGGAAGGATGAGGAAGCACTTGGAGATTTCTCACAAAGGTTTTTTCACCAACTGTGCATGTGTGGTTGCACATTACCAACCGGGAAGTAATATAGATATCTTGATGTTTTATGAGAGGAAATTGTTATTTATAGTGGTATGGGAAGAAGTAAAACAGTTTAACTTAATATACGCTTACAAATCAATGGACTCAGGTGAGATGCAAATTAATTAGTGCATTATTAGCCTCATGTTTAATGCCTTCCTGCACTTTCAAGTCATGGCATAGTGTCATTCCCATTGTACCTTCTGGTACTCCAAGTCTTCATGCCTATGCTGGGAAGGTTATGTATTTGTGGCTTATCTCTAGAATTTAATTTCATTGAGTGATTTTAATATTGCAAGATTGATTTACTAATCTAACAAAGATTAGAGGAAGACCAGTGTGGGAGAGCAAGGGGTTGTTGTGGTGGTACAGAAGTGAATAGATGACTGAGATGGGTTCACCAGGATGGATCCAGCATGCTCAGGTCACAGGTGTGAAGGCCAGATACCTTTAGGTGTGTGACAGCACTTTGTGCTGTAAGTCAAGTGAGTGAGGCAAAAGACCAGCCTGGCTGAACAATATATTTTTCAGGAGTTCTTGCCTCAGTCTTTAGTAATAATGACAGAATTTGGGCTGCTGCCCTGTGGAAAAGGACCTGGGGGTGCTGGTTGATGGCAAACTGAGTATGAGTCAGCAGTGCCCTGGCAGTCAGGAGGGACATCTCTGTCCTGGGGAGCATCAGGCATAGCATCCCCAGACAGGCAAAGGAGGGGGTTGTCCTGCTCTGCCCTGGGGCTGCCACACCTCAAGTGCCGGGGCAGTTTTGGGTGTTACAATATAAAAGAGACATTAAACTGCTAGAGAGCATCCGAAGAAGGGCGGTGAAGATGGTGAAGGGGCTGGAGGAGAAGCCGTGTGGAGGGGGACTGAGGGCAGTGGGTGTGTTCAGCCTGGAGGAGACTGAGGTCAGACCTCACTGCAGTTATGAGGGGAAGAGGAGGGGCAGGCACTGATCTCTGCTCTCTGGTGACAGTGACAGGACCCAAGGGAATCACCTGAAGCTGAGTCAGGGAAGGTTTAGGTTGGACATGAGGAAAAGATTCTTCACAGAGGGTGGCAGGGCCCTGGAACAAGCTCCCCAGGGCAGTGGTCACAGCACCAAGCCTGACAGAGTTCAGGAAGTGTTTGGGCAATGCTCTCAGGCACATGGTGTGACTCTTGCAGTGTCCTATGCAGGGCTAGGAATTGGACTTTGATGTTCCTTGTGGGTCCCTCCCAACTCAGCATGTTGTATTCTACGATGAAGTCTTTAGGCCCAGTGCAAGACTAACAAGATTCATCAGGCCAAGTGTAGCTGTGGTGAGGGAGAGAAAGATAAAACCATAAAAGATGGCCAGCATAGTACGTTGCTCCATGAATACTTAACCAGTGGTGATCCTGTTCTTCAGTCTCCCGCTTTTGTTCTTTTCAAGACAGAAAGTGATTTCTTTTACTTCCTGTTCATAACTTAAACTTGGCAATGCAGTCATTGATGTGTGGGTTATTTACTGTGCCTGGCAATGGGATAGACACGTTTGGATGAGAATAGAGCCACAAGCCTTCAGTGACCCTTGATGTGTGTTATCTCCACACAGGTGGAGAATGGTTCCTTCAGTTTAAACCAGCAGCACAGCATGTGGAGTTTAACAGTACACTGTAAAAGTTTCACAGCTCATGAAGATACATGTAAAATTAATCCCTGTAGAACAAACCAATTTAAAACATACATAATGAAGCAATTAGCTAAAAGAAGAAAAGTAATGACAGTTTAATTTGGGAAGAATCTTTACATGTATTAGGTTTTCAATGAGTGTTTTATGAAGGCACAATTAATGTAAAATGAGGCCTGTGAGGCAGTTAATGATGACTTCAAAAGTTAGATTTAAGGGATAATTTACATTTTAAAAATGAAGAGCAGCTCTAGTTATAGTAAAGTCTTTTATTTTCCTTTTAGAAAGCCTTTTAGATTGTGGGGGTGTGTTTTTGTAGGTTAATTACAGTTTCACATTAAAATATCATCTTGGTTATGAAAAAGGCTGCTCTTACATACAAATAAATAAGTTTACTTGAAAGTAAGACAGGATTTTATGATGATCAGAAATATTTAGTGAATGTTATCAGAATTCAGTGGAAATATGACCTAAATAAATGTTAACATATTTAAACCAGTGGGTATAGTTTCTAGCTCTACAGAGACAGGTACCCCACAAATGAGCACAACAATCCAAAAACTTGCAGAGTGTGATTGAAAACCCACTGATAGCAACTAGAAATATGAACATTGATTTCAGTCAGCTTTGTGTATGACAACTCTGTCCTTTCTGCAGTCACCTGTCAAGTTACCAAAATAAAAGTGCAGGTTTAAAATTATTATGGCATTGAATGAAAATAGCTTATTCATACTTGTCTGTAAAACACCAAGCTCATTACTGGTTATCAGTAAACAATTAATGGTAATAACAAAGGCTGACATGAGTCACAAGTACTTTTTACAATAAATTATTCCCAAAAATATATTTCAGAGATACTGGTAACTCATTAGTTTGTATCCACAGTAGTAATTAATTTACACTGACTGTGTTTTGATAACTTCAGGGCATCTTTAATGAGTACTTCTAATTTTGTAATTTGCAACCTTCACAGAAGCTAGAAATTACTTCAGCTTTTTGAGAAATCACTTAATTATTAAAAGGTTTTTGTTTCCAGTCCAAATGAAGTGATGGTATCAAACAAGGTCACATCAGCTCTTGAAGAAACTGCATGATCTGTGTAAATTTAATGGATCCAGTACATGCCAATAAACTGCTCAATGACTTCTAGGGTTTATTTTTCTATTAGATTAAGGTTCTTTAACATGAAAAGAACCCTCAGTGATTAAAGAGATAAAAAGAAACTTCTAATGAAGAAGTGTTATATCATTTTATAATGAAGTATAAATTAAATATTTGAGAGAGGCATCGGCTTTAGAGTTGTGATTGTTTTGATTAAGTATGCAAATTCAAATACATTTAAATGAAATTGGGGAGGATTTACTGAATGATGTAGTGAAAGAGATTTTCCAGGTGGGAATGGAATTTGCTTTAAAAAACTTGTAACCAGATTGGTTTGGGTATTTGTAAGGAAGTGTGAGTGCTGTGGGATGCCTGGTAGGAGTGAGTGAGGGGTGATAGGGGTTTCAGGACTTGGCAAATTGCTCTAAGAAGCCTGCTTGATGTGTTCCTGCTCCTGTAGCTGCCTCACCTGTGCCATCCCCCTGGACTGCCCCATATTCAGGTCCTGTACCCCTTCAACAGGGGGAGTCACAGGTGCGCTGTTGTATCACCATCTGTGTCCCCTCCGTGGTTTTAAGTTGCTCTCCTGCCTCTCCCAGTGTGGAGAGTCAGGAGAGCAACTTAAAATTTCACTGCTTTAACCTTGGTGAACATAAATTCTCCCAGATTTAGGGCCACAATTATAACAATGTGCAAATAAACATTCTGTAAATTAACAGTGTGAAGTGCTTAGAGCTTGGAGAGATTGTCCACATAAGCCACAACAACTGAAGATTTAAAAGGGAGTTTCCCCTCCTTTCCCCCTCACACCCTCAGTAGATTCTCTGCATTCATTTAGTGCTCCTGTCATCTATCATTTGATTTGCTTAGTTAAGGTCATGGGGCATGCTGATTTTAGTCTTTCAGCTCTGTAAGCGTTTGCCTTGGCACTGCTACTGTCCCTTTGGACCTTGAATTTTTTTATGGAATTTTACTACCCTTTGGTAGTGGTGAAGGAACAAGAAACCCTTTCAAGAAGAGGAATCCCTCTAAGCCCTTCTTGGGGCTGTACCAAATACATGAGCCTCCTCAGGAAATTCAAAACTAAAGAGCCCTTTCTCAGGCTGTCTTGGAAGGGAGTGTTGAAAACGCACTGAAGTGGGATCAGAGCACTTTGGAAGGGAAACTCCAGTTGCTGTGTTCTTTTCCTGAAAGACTTTTTGCAAAGTAAGCCACCAGGACCAGAACCTCAAGAAATTCCTCCAGAGCAAAGCAAACCTTTTGCCTTGTTGAGACTCCAGCAATCATGGAAAGTGCTCCCAAAGATACGTAGACCTTCACACTTCAAAACTTTCTAAGGCAAAGTCTAAGACCTGTTGGTACAGTTTGGCAATTTATGCTTTTACAGCATGACATGCAAATTACTATTTATTTTGTCACAGTGATGAAAGCCTATGTAATTTTTTACAACTGCATATGGATATTTCAAGATTTGGCAGGAAATTGAAATTATTGCTGGTAATTTCCACTGCTTGCCTATCATAGGTAAATTATCTTCATGGGCAACAGGAAAAGTTGCTGAATTTCCTTTCAGCCGTGGTTTAGGAAATTAATCAAGTTTTTTTCCTTGCAATTTGTACAAGCAGGTTAGTCTTTAAGTATTACTGATTGCAGCCACAGTATGTTCAGAGATATAACGTTTTACTTCAAACTATTCCATGTGGTTGAAAAAAGTCTTTGAAGCTCTTTTATCTTTAGACTTCTTCCTAAAGCCATGGGTGTTAATTTGAAAAAGCTCTACTGATTTTTAACTTTTGTATGTATTTATAGCTGTCACATAAAGTAGCAGTGCTGGAAAACTAGAAGGGTGCTATTCGATGTGGTTAAAGATGAATAAAGATTGCTAATGACAGCAAAAAATAGCTGCAAAATCCACAGGGAAAATGCGTGAGGCTGCAAGGAACTAACCCCTGAATTTGCTATTCCTTCTTGCCTACAGGAATTTTATTAGATGAAGAACAGGCCAGCTTCTCAATTTCCCTCTGAGTAGAATCTGAGAAAGCATATTTCTTAGTATTAAAATATTAAGTAAAAAACCCTATAAGTTTTATCTTACTGAAAGGTATTTGTTCAGAGTAATTAATTAGTCTTTTCTGTACACTTCTCCTGTGAGATTTATACCATCTCAAGTTTTTTCTCTTGAAAAACCATTCAGCTTTTCACAATAGCGCCAACACAAGTGTTAGAGCACCAGGAATTAATGTACATGAGTGAAAGAGATGGGGGGAGGTAGAAGTGGTCAGATTCAAGTGGACAGTTGGTCTAGAAGGGAAAGAAACTGCAAGAAATTCCAGTATTTAACATATAATCATGGAAGAATTATAAAAAAAAAAAAACCCTGATGCTTTTTGTAGCAATTAATTATGTTTATTGTTTAGTATTCATACATGCAGTTCAGGATGGTGTTTAGTGTATGAATAGCAAAGCCCTTCATTCCTCTGGTGGAAATTTTGCATATTTTAGGGAGCTGGGAATCCAGACTTCCATGAGATTCTAGGAGAGCTTCATGTCATTTGAAAGTCCCACTTTAATGCTTGCTACCTACATTTCTTTTTGGTTTTTTTAAACAACTTACCACTCATGTGTACAGTGAATTGCCCTGTCCTGGGCTAAGTTATGACCATCTCTACATCTTCCTTGTCTTTTATGATACTAATTTAGGCAGTGTACAGTGAGTAACTCTGAAACAATTAATAGCTGGATGTCCATGTTGTACTGAGAAAGGCCTTGGACTAAAAGCAGGTGTTCTGTGAGCATAGCCTTGTGGTACTTCACATTTAATCTTTATTAGGAGATGTAGCTGGACCATTTATAATTAAATGTTTGACAAGCTATTATTTTTGTTAGATCGTTAAACTGGATTGCCCATTTAATACAATATTTAGAAAGACAGGACACAAATGTTGTTTCTAGATTATTTATTCTTGTGCCAGATCAATTGCATATTTATTTTTTAATATTTATGGCCATCTCAGTTTTGCCCTGATTTTGATAATGGTTATGTTTATTTACTCTAATGGTCTTCCAAGTTCTGGACACAGAGATGTGCTGAAGTCTTTTCAAGCTCCCTTTTTGACTCTACAGCAGGTTCATGGGTTAGCTCCCTTTCCACAGCGCTCTCCAAACCAGGGCTCTGTCTCTTCTCCCAGCATATGCTGAATGCAATTAGGCACCAGTTCAGGAAAAGCTTTGTAAACATTCTGAATTCATGCCACATTTTCTGGTCTCAGGAGCTGCCAAATTCCTAAATGCTGTATTCAAGCCAGATGTCTAAATATATAAAATGAATGACTGAACAAAGTGCCTCCTTAGTAGAGCATATGCCTATAGGGTGGACAGATCTGAGGGGCCTGAGATCAGCTCCAGAACAGGATATTCTGCCAGCCTACATCCCTGGCCACCAGGAGAGAGACCAGAATATGATACCCTGGCTGAGTGTAAAAGGAAGGAGCACCCTTGCTCTCGTTTTTTGCTCTCTTACTATAAGGTACAAAGCCTCAGGAGTCTGTGCTGGTAGTATCATAAGGAAAACTCTGTCACTTCTCAGTGAGTACATCTGCCTCTGGGACACCCAGGTACTTGTTCAGCAGGATAAAACAGTTTGGGTACATCTGGGCTTTCACCTGAGCGGCATCCACTCAACCATTATGAATGGGCTGCCTTGATCTTGTTAGGAAGCTTACATAATACAAGATACACAGAAAAAGAGCTGCTATGTAAAATAACTGATGTAGTTCGCTGACTCTTAAGGTTTTCTCTTTCATTGAGAGCAGAAAGAAGAAATGAGAAATGAAAGCAATAATTATGATTAATGTTGTGTACTCTAGCTCATCTGTGGTAGTGGGCAAAACTGAAATCTCTTTGAGCAGGTAGAGTAACCTACATAAAAAAAACCTATTATAAGAGTAGTTTCTGATGAAATTGTTCACACAACAGTTTTCATTAGGCAGTCATGGTCTTCATCACTCCTCAAAAGGAAGTCCTTTCATGGTCCTTTCTCAGCCATGTTCAAAGTGAAGTTTAAGATGCATTTATATTCCTCGTCTCGATAGAACCTCAAACTTCAGCAGTCTGAAAAAGCTGGTTGGCTTAGTTTCCCTGCTAAGACAAGCTGCCTAGTTTGAGATTCTGGGTAGTACATGTATGGTCTGGTACTGATTGTGCAGAACCTCAGGGAAAAGGTTTTGCAAGACCTAAAACTTGAACCAGGTGTTACTGTTTTGAATGTCCTGTAAAAATTTTATTAATAATCGTGAGAACAACTGAATTGTTCCAGGCACAGTGTGATGAGAGGCTACTGGTAATGTAGAAACTCTGTAGTAAGGTGTAATGGTTTTGCTTGATTTTATTTGCTAAATTTAGTGCAGGGGTTTGAGTGGGGTTTTTTGCTGTGAGATAGGATCAAGAGAAAAGCAAAGCAGGCCTAAACTTAAACGTTATAAAGATAGATTTATTAGCACACACTAAAAGAAGAAAATGAGAATGAGAATTAAAATGAAACTTTAAAGCACTCCTTCTCCTCCCCTCAAGTGTTTACTTTCTTACAAACAATGTAAAGAGACAAAAGTTAGAACTTTAGGTTGGCACTACTTAGAAAATAATTTTTCATTTAGTCTTTTTAGAGAGAGAAGTTTCTCCTGATTTGTTGTGGTAACTTTTAATAAGAAAGTCTACTTATGACTTTTAACTTTTATAAAAGCAGCTGCTTGGGAATTTTTGTAGTTGTGGACTTTTTTATTACGTAGTCTTTCCTGCGTGGGTACATATGGACTATGGACTTATGCATACTGGGGTGTTATTTTAAAGATAAACAACTTTAAAGGTGATGGATTTTTCCAACAGAGATGTCTTTTCACTTCCTTACTGGTGTAGGGAGCTTCTTATTTTATTTCTTTCTGTTTAAACATCTTATGGGATCACAAGATCACAGCTACTAATTTAATATTTACTTAGTTAATTACAGATACCTTTGCTTAAATTTACAAATCTGAATAATCATCTCCCCAATTTATACTTTTTATTATTTAAAGGGATATTTTAGTATATTACAGTCTGTTACTGCAGCTTAGAGAAGACTTTTCAGCTCAGACACTATCAGGACTTTATATAAGTATTCTTGAAGTCACATTCAGCTTCCTCAGTGGTTAAACAATACGTCAGTATCTAAAAATTAGCCTCTAATATGTGCTTATCTCTTCTACAAAAAATTAACAGGTCCTTACAGAGCAGTATTCTTCTTTAACTAAAAACAAAACTGTGTTAACCCATGATGTAAGGTTAAGTAGCAATAATAATTAATGGTGAGGCAAGGTAACTCCCCACTCACAACCTCCATATAGTCCAACAAGTCTTGAGTGGTTATTCTTCTTTGTAACAATTCCAGTGTGTTTGCTGGAGGCCAGCAGTGGTATGGGGAGCTGCCACTTAGCAGCATGTTCTTTTATTTTTCCCTGCTAGGTGTGGCAGTGTGGAGGAAGCGTTGAGGTCCTGCCTTGCTCCAGGATTGCCCACATTGAACGAGCACACAAACCATACACGGAGGATCTGACTGCTCACGTCCGGAGAAACGCTCTGCGGGTGGCCGAGGTGTGGATGGATGAGTTCAAGAGCCATGTCTATATGGCCTGGAACATACCCCAGGAGGTGAGTCACAGAGACCAGTGCTTCCAAGCTTTAGTTTTTGGTTTTGGTTTACTATTATTAGATACTTACTTGTTATTAAATACCTATTATTAGTAAATATTTAGAATAAAAGCTTCACAAGGAAAACCCCTTGTCAAGCCTCTAAAAGGGGGAAATGATGCCTTAAGTTCTAGCTTTCATGTTTTTCAGATTCTGGGCTCCTTAGGGGTGCAGTTCTGAGCCTCATATTAAGTGCTGGTAAGCTCTCTTCACAGAGCAGGGAGACAAAACAAATCCTTTTCCTGTTGGAGGCTAAGGACAACTTTCAGGCCCAATAGCACAAACAACGGTGGACTGAAGGGAGGAACAAGAAGGATGAGACCTCACAACCTGGAGCTGTAATTGGACAATTAAACCCCAATATGTAAATAGACCAAAACTTAAAAAAATGAAAGATCTTGTAACCAATCAGCCATTTTGTGACCATTCTTAGTCCACCTTGGGTGGTGTAGTCCTGGTCAGGCTCTTGCCCAAGGTGGATCCTGGAGGCTTTTCAATAAATACCTACTTTATTCTTTAGCTTTGTCCAGTCTCCGTTTCAAGTCAACCTTCCCAAGGCATCACCTAACAAAACCTACCTTTGGTTTTGGATCTTCTTGTTTTTGGTTCCTACCCTGAATTTTGATTTTTCTGCTAGGATTTTATTTGTATGTATGTATGTATTCATGTCTCACATATCGGCATAAGGTATATGCCTATACATACACAACTGCATATAAACATATATATGTAGTTATGTCTTATTCTAGAAATTTTTTTTTGCCTTTAGGTTCGTTAAAAATTAATTTCTTGTCTAGTTTATTATCTTCACTGATGATTCTTCATGGATATTTTAAACTAGTAGTTGCAGAAATTTGGGAAAAAACCCCATCAAATTTACATTGCACATCTTAATCTGAATTTGAGTCTCCTATTTACCAACACAGAGAGCTATAATTCCACCAGATTTGTGAGGAGAGATCTGCCAGGGGCTGTTAACCTCTAGTGATGCAAGTGTGGGGTGTCTGATAAGTATTTCACATCAGGGTGAGGGTGGCTGGTGGGCGTCATGACGTTGCAGAATCTTGCTGCAACTCCCCACTGAACTTCTTGTCCTGATTTTCATGGATGAGCACTGCTTGGTCCATTGTATTGAAGAGATAATGTCAGATGGCCAACATCAGAGTTCAGTTTGATTTTAGCTGTTCTTCATTTCTCCAGTCAATGATACTAAATCTGTGAACAGCTATGAGCTGAAGGGCTCAGAGCAAGGGCACTGTACTTACTCCGGATCTGTGTGAATAGATTGTTTCCACCTAGAAGCTGGGAAGCATGGCCCTATTGAATTTGGAGTTTAACTCAGAGTACAGCTCCATCATTACAGCAAAAGCAAACAATCTAGATTTAAATTAAAGAGCAGATTAGTTTGTCTTTCATAAAATCTCTTTGATTTGACAACAGTTCAGAGAAACTGGTTTTGCTACAATTTCTGTGTCAAGAAATAAAATGCTGTACTTCTCCTTTAGTTTAATTAGAAGAAAATGTTAGAAACAAGAAATCAGCTAAAAACATGAATGCTGATGTTGGTTCAGCTGCTCTCAGTAGCTTCTTGCATCTCTCATGATTAAAATTAGATAATTTTGGCAAAGTGGGGAAGTCATTGTCCTATTTTTAGGTTGCAGCATTAGGCACATAATTTGCTATGACAATGAAAAAGATCGTCTATAACCTAATATAGGAGAGGACTTTTCAGAAAAGTCCTGTGTTCACGGAATCTAAGCTGCCCTCTACGTGTCCCTGTTTTGAGCAGTTGCACAGCAGTCTATACAAGAATAAAGACATTTCTGCACTGGATAAAGTTGCTTATTTTATGTCAAAGCAATTCCAAATTAATTTTATTTGCCATTAGCCTGGTAGATTTTAATTTCAGTTTCTATTTCGTATTGTTAATTATTTTCTTGAAGATTCATTAATTGATCCAAGTTCTAGTTTTTTGATTTGCAAACATACCATTAACACAAAACTTAGAAATTCCTTTTGCTAACAAGGATGTACAGTACTATACACTGATTTGCATCATATTCATCCGGATGTGATGGTGGTGTTGCTTAATCTTGTGCAAATTTGAGATCTGAATGCAATTTGAGATCAAATTCATAAAGAATGCAAAGATAAATTGCAGCTCGACAACTACAGGAGTAATTCTCTCTCTGAAAGACAATGAATACTGGTAATGGCCTGTGTAGATAAAAGAAATGTTTTTAGTTACAATAGTCAGGACTTTCCATGAAATAATGTTGTTCCAAAATGTCAAACACGGGATCTCATTTTTTCCATGGAAGAATTCCCAGATGTCTGAGAACTCAGATGTTTCCAAATGTTTTAGTCTTTGGGAGTTAATAAAAAATAATAAAAAGGAGTCAGACTCATTTTGCAGTGTGCTGTGACTGCCCTCTTGGCATCTCTGTGGGCTTCTCTCTGAAGTACTGGGGGCTTCAAATGGAGACCTCTGCTGCCATGGTGACTTCTGCATCATTGACACTTGGATAAATAGATTCAGAAAAGCACTTGAAATCTAGAGGAAAGATTCTTCAAGTCCCAGAGTCAAGAACTGTGCTTTCCATGTGTTCTGCCTGTGCTTCTGGTTTTGTTTGTTGGTTTTGGTTTGGTTTTTTTTCCCATCACATTCTCAGCTTTGAGGAACACACTCTCTTATTGGTGGTGATAAAGCCAGCATGCTACATGTGAGCTATTTTCCTTCTCCAGCTGCATGAGAAGATTTGATTACTGAAGCTCTTTCTTATACTTTGAACTGTGAGGATACAGGCACTGGTGCCTTCAGGGTTGGATGAGAAAGGATTTGAGAGGCAGTGGACCAATTTAGCACTTGATCCCAGGAATACCTGTGTCCTGACACCCTCCTTTTCCTTCACACAAGTGGCAGATACACTGGCAAGTGCAGCCAGAGTGGTGCATGAGCAGGATCTGTGCACAAGATCTACTGATTGCCATTCAGCACCCTACAGCCTCTTTATTTAGTCACTTGCTGCAAAATTCAGAATAAAAAAAAAGCCAATTAAGAAGTGGCTCCACATAAAGTTTTGCAAACGATATAGGACTTGAGAAGGAGAGTCACCAATTTTAAAATGGTTATGTCTGATCTGTGTATGCCAGATCACAATTTCCTACTTTTTAGTGTACTTTGCCAATGTGGAAGTCAATTTTACTTTAGTTGAAAATGCTTCCATAATAAAATACTCTTGTTCCATATTAGCATTCATTCAGTGCTTGGGAATGCAGTGGTTGCTTCAGCAGCTCAGAAATGTAGATACGTTTACAGATACCTTTTTCATGTAAAACTAAGAAAATTCAGTGCTTTCAATGTTTTTTTTAAATCTTGTCTCATGGCTGACAAAATCTTTGGAGTGTTTATGGTCCAGTAAAGGCTGTTGGTTAAGGAGATAGATTATAAGATTTCCCTATGAAAATGTGTTTATCCTGTGTTTTGCTCTGAGGCAGAAGCTGTGGAACACAGTGTGCAGCAAAATGTCTCATTTTACTTCTTGTCAAGAGCAGCCACAGATTTGCATTTAGATCGCTCCCTAAAAAATTTTGCTGTATGATTTTGATGTGATAAATTATTGATTTTTATGTACAGGCCCTTTATGAAAGTCATGCCTTGTGATCTGCTCTTATGAAAAGTAGAAACTAGGTTAGCCAGAAATACAAAGGAGAATAAAAAATTGTGGGAGAGAATATTCAGCAATTGCTTTTAACAAAAATAACAAACTTCTCTTTTTACATTACAAAAGAACTTTAATAAGTGCTGTTTCAGAGAGGTGAGCAGAGCTTCTGCCCTTTGCAGTCAAGCAGTAACCCAGACTTCAGAAATGGCCAGAAAGTGCCATACACTAATGATTAGGCCACAGTGGGACACCAGCAATGTCCATGTTTCTAGGGCAACTTGCTACTTCCTGGCAATTCCTTTTGGACTTGGAAAGTGCCAGGAAATTAGAGATCAGCAGTGACATTCATTGGAAACTGGATCTAAACCCACTGGAGTCAACAGTAGTAGTCCCCATTCACCAAAGCAGACTGTGAAAGAGATCCTACCATGGTGACCTGTACCATATTTAACTGGGACACTTCTGGAGTATGTGTAGGTAGCAGACTCACTTCACAACCAAAACCTGGTAATTGTCATAGGTCAAAACCGTGTCTGACTCTTGGGGATGGTGCTGTGCAGGGCCAGGAGTCAGGCTTGATGATCCCGATGGGTCCCTGCCAACTCAGTTTATTCTGTGATTCTGCAGTGAGGGTGATTCTGGGTATTTAGTTTACACAGAAGTGTATCACTGATGTCTCTCTGGCTTTTTCTGCCCTTTGTGTCATGTGCAGGACTCTGGAATTGATATTGGTGATGTTTCAGAGAGGAAGGCTCTAAGGAAAAAGCTCCAGTGCAAGACCTTTAGGTGGTACCTTGTCACCGTGTATCCAGAAATGAGAATGTACTCAGATACCATTGCCTACGGGGTGGTAAGGATCTTGTTTACATTTCCCATTGTACAAACATGGGGGGAAAAGGTGTAATAGTGGAAGTAATTCATGAAGACAATGCCTGACTCAAAGAATCACATCCATTTGGAGTCACTAGTTAAATAATACGTTAGACTGGTTAGTTGACAGAGACAGCTGCTCTGCTGTCATTTGTGCTGAGGTATCCTGAAAATTACCTTCCTCCCTGGTTTTTTGTTGTTTGTTTGCTTCATGGCTTCACAGAAATACTCAAGGTGTGATTTTGCAGACACATTGGAGCTGACGGGTTTGTGGCAGCAAGGGAATTCACAAAATAGACTCAGTATTTCAACTGCAACCTTCTTAAAATTGTAGTCAGATCTTAATTTAGAATCATGGAGTCTTTTAGGATGGAAAGACCTTTAATGTCATCAAATCCAACTGTTAAAGGCTGATGCTTTCCCTTATTAAACTTTTAGCCATTTAAGGGAAATACTGATTCACCCTAGAACAGGTATCACAGTCAAAGACTATCATTCCAAGCTAACCAAATCTCACATAGCTAACCCACATGTAAAGCACCACTAGAGAGATTCAGGAATTACATTGCATCCAACAGAAAGTGCAGCTAAATCCATGCATTTTGGGCTCATCATTACAGTAGTGCCCTTGTCTGTGTTGCAGTCACACTTGAGATGCACGGTGCTAATTAAGGCAGAAGCAATTCTTGCCCCTCAGAAACCAGCAGGGCCCCAATCAGAGAGAACAGGTGTATATGGCATGGAAGATGAGCAGAGTAAATTAACACAGGCTCATAATAAGGTAGTAAACCTAGGATGTCCTTTTCACATTCTCTTCCACAGTCATTTTCATAAAAATTGATTCCTGTGAATTAAATTTTTCTTTCTTCATGACAGTCCTAATTAGAAAACGAAAGAGCAGGTCATACAGATGAAAGGTTTGTCTTCAGACATTCCTCCTCAGAAAGAAAACTGATCTGTGCAGTCGGCCAGTATGGCTCTGGAAAAACCCTGAGAGTGCCATAGAGCACCTGTGTGTAGAGCTGCTGTGTGTTGGCAAATGAAGGGATTGTACATCCTGCAAAGTTCTGTGGCCCCTGTGACAATAAGTTAAAATAGCCATGTTGGATCTTCATACAATCATACAAGAAAAGCGTTTCCAGCAAAGGTTTAGGTCATTGCTACATGCATGAGATAATGGTGACCTTCCAAACTACTTCAGAACAATGCCAAAATCACTCCTGCGTGCAAGGAGTCTCTGCCACACACCATGGAATTGCTCACAGTGATGCTGTGATCTAATCAAGTGTGGAGTTTCCTGAGGGGAAGGAGGCATAGCAGATAACTAGTGCATGGTTCTGCTTGTAGGTGGCTCTAGATAAAAAAGTCTTTTCAGGTAGAAGTGATAACAATATAAATAAAAGAGGGCAGTGGAAGAGCTAAAGTACTCATCTCAGGATCAACTCCACATTGTGCAAGTCAAAATGAAAATCAGCATCAGTGATTTTATACTCTGCTGAGAGATCTTCATCAACCAAAAAGAGTAAGAAGAGTTTTTTATAGAAAAAATGAACAGAGTGGTCAGCCTGGAGAAGAGAAGGCTTCAGGGAGACCTTAGAGCAACCTTCTCGTACCTAAAGAGAGCTGGAGAGGGGCTTTTCACAAGGATGTATAGAGATAGGACAAGAGGGAATGGCTTTAAAATGAAAAAAAGGGAGTGTTAAGTTAGATATTAGGAAGAAATTCTTTACTCTTAAGTGTGGTGGGGCACTGGAAGAGGTTGCCCAGAGAGGTCATGGGCTCTTTGTCCACCTGGAGGTTTTGGACACCAGGTTGGATGGGTCCTTGAGTAACCTGGTCTAGTGGAAAATGTCCTAGCCCATGGCAGGGGGGGTGGAATGAAGTAATCTTTAATGTGTCTTTCAACCCAAGCCATTCTATGATCCTGTGATTTAGGTACTGCCCAGTAATGCACATGATTATCATCAGCTGAGAGAGATATGAGGAGCTGGCCCTGTTTGTACCATCACAAAGGAAGTAGTGGACAACTATGACAAAAGATAAAGAGGGAGTGTTTTGTGAAATACACAGCTCACTGTTTTATGAAATACTGCTGTGTGACACGAGATTAAGTGCCCCTATCCTTTTAGTAAAAGAATCACATGGATGTCTAATCTTCTCTTGTGTCTGCTTTGCTGTTTGCTTGCACGTCTTACAGCAGAGAAAGGTGTGATATTTCAAAGCAAGTCAGCTGCTTTCTGAGTCTCTAAATGCTTCCATTCATCAACTGGATTCATTTTTTTTTGTAGAAAATAGAGATACTGCTGCATATAGCATTATCATCAATTAAAAAAAAATCCTGAGTAATTGAAAAGGCTGTCTTAATGGGGGTAAAGGTTAGGATATAGGCACCTACAGAGACACCCCACATATTTATTTCCTGAATCCTACATTTCCTTGTGTTCTGTGAGAGTTAGGGAAGTAATTGCATCATTCAGGTCTAGCTTATGCTGTGGCATGTAGCTAGGGTTGGTATTGGTGGCAGAACAAATACTTGGGAAGCAAATTTCTTTCTGAATTGTGCAGTACCGTCCTATTTAGAAGAAAGCAATGTCACTGGGCCAAAAGCTGTTGTATTCAGAGTAACAATAATTATTTCTGGGTTTCAGCACAGGGATTGTCTGTTATATTTTGAATTGCTCTTAATCTTAAGTCTTGGTCTTGGCTAAAATTGCATTACTCAGGTTAATTGTTGGTTCCCACAAAGCCACTAGATTTTGTAAAGTGATTGTTCCTGAGAATCTGGGCCTCAGATTTTGAAACAGCATTATTATTTAACAGGTCAGTGGCTGTTTTGCTTCTGGTTTTTTGCTTCCTTTATTGTGGGGATTCTCATGGAAAATTTTATAACATTAGCACTAGGACAAGTATTAGGGTTGGAGTTTATGGAAGATGTTTTGAAAACACAAAGGTAATGATAGACCCAGGCAAGAATTAATAAGGCTGATATTTATCATTGGTTTGGATAGATATGCGTTCTTTGGCATCTGTTTGTGATTAGAGTCATTAATAGAGTCATATGTTATGAAGAAGAAATAGAAAGCTTTGAGAGAGAAGATTTTATGTAATTCTCAAGGCCTTAATTCTCGAGAGTAATGCCAGTATTGATACCTAATGCATATTTCCTCTTTAATGTTGAGATGCATCCTGTTCATTACTGGATTTAGTTAGGTTTGGAGTTGGAAGTCTTGTAGAGATGAGTTGATGGTTTCAATTTTATTCACTGCCAGGCTTCACCCTTTGGCTTGTCCTCTCTTCTTACGTGCTAGTGCAGTTCTAGGCTTTCTTTCTAAACATACAAGTTTATTTTTCAAAAGAGGCCCCTGTGCACAGCTGAAAGAACTGCCCAATTAATCACAGGTGGTTTCAAACCACATCTCCCCTCCATCAGGCAGTTGCCTCCTGTTCTCTGAGCTACTCTTACACCACTGAACACCTTTATGCATGTCCATGGGTATCCAGTCCACATCTTTGTCCTCACACTCTGAACAGGCCCCTCAGCTATCTGTGCTCACTAATTTAACCCTTCAGAAAACTCTGTCTCAGCATTGCCTAAGTTTTTCACAGGACTTTGTGCTGACCATGGCTGAGTACTTTGCAGTCTGTTCATTGCTCTGCGTGGGTTGGCCCAGAATAATCAGGGAGCTGGTGCATAACAATTGCCCAGAAGTCTTCAGGTGTCAGCTGAAAGCAGTTTTTTGAATTATTTCTGGAAATCAGAAGACTCTCCTGAGTGATTCGTAAAAGCTGTTTAATACCTCATCTGTCTTGCTCAGCAGGATACATTCAGTTCTGTATACAGTGTGTACCAGAGAATAATTGCTTTTAAAACATATATCAAAAAATTATTGCTATCTCTGAAGACTTTTTGAAATATACTCTGCCTGAAACGTTGTGCAACATTATTGAAATCAGTGGTGCTAGATTATCTGCAAGGAAGAATTTAGTCTAGATGCTTTCTCTTCAAGGTCTTCGTTGCAACATATTTTAATTTTGCATATTTCCTTCCTCGGCTACATATGATTTATTTTTTCAAAGAAAAGAAATTAATCCCACCATCTTTTTCTCATGTAAAACTTGCTTGATTTCTTTTTCTTTCTGTTTATTTTAGCTGCAGAATTCCCTGAAAAGTGATTTGTGCCTTGATCAAGGGCCTGACACAGAGAATATCCCAATCATGTATATCTGCCACGGAATGACACCACAGGTTAGTTTGTCTAATGGTCTCTGATTTTGGTGCTGCTGTTAGCAGAGTGTGTGGGAGGAACCATCTTGTACCTGTCATTGTTTTCCTGCAATAATCCCTTGATAAGATGCTTAGTTGCTCTTTTGTAGAGAGACGACATTATTTTGCCATAAATTGAGAAGCGCTGGTATAATAATGCTTTGACAGGGAAATTGATTTATTCATTTTGAAAGAATTTAAGGAATATGAGAGTCAGCTCTGACCCAGATTTGCTGATAAAAGCTTTCATTTCTGATCCTTAACTGTGCATGTCATATGAATGAAGCAATGCATTCTAAAACATTCTGCATACATACATAGGTATACTCACAGTTTATTTATACATTATCTGACGTGGTTTTTTACTTTATATATTTACTGTGTCATTTCCACAAATATGAAGTGTACAGCCACCTTCTTCACACCATACAGCTGTGTCAAATTCCAAACCCCGTTCTTGTGAAAACCCCTCCTCTAAATCTCCTTTTTTCCCTTTCTCTGCTGTTGTCCCATTACTCTAGTATGTTCCAAAGACTCAAATTGCCAAAAACTTTCCATTTTCCTACATAACAGCTGGATTTACTAACTTGGCAGACAAGAGGATTACGACCTGTGTCTCCCCAACTAAGAACAGGGGCTTAAGTGAAAGGGTTTTGAGACAAATCTTGACAGGAAAAATAATGTTGCATGACCTAGAAGGCGCTTGTCAAAGACAGATGTGCAAATTATTTAACCTTAAAAATAACATATGCAAAAATGATGTAAAGGAAATGGATATACTTGTGGGAGTGACTGGAGAAACTGAAAAATCCCTCCAGTCCCAAGTTTTTTATTTGCTTCCTCAAAAGGACCCTATAACACTCCACCCTATGGGAGTTTTGGAATGTGGTTTTACCCAGGAGTTGTCAGTTACCTGATTTGACTGTACAGCAAATAAATCCTCAGAGTATCTCAGAAATAAACATAGAGCAGCGGGCTGGTCTTGTCTCCTGTGCCTGGACCTCACAGTGAAATGGAAATATGAGTTTGGTGAGCTGCAGATACAATTCTCTACTTCCCTGGCAGGCTGCACGTGCTGTAGCTCTGTTCTGCACTGGCTTCCTTTAACATTGATCACTGGTGGCATCGTGCTTGAGTACTTTATGAACGATGAAGCCAGAAATATCTGAAAATCCCATCCATCAGACTCACTCACTGCCTGGGCTGTGCCTTATTTGTCACATAACGATGTCGGAACCACTATTTGCCTGCAGGAGGTTTGCAGCACAGTCCTCAGTGTTCACAAAGGAACTGTGCAACTCACCTCTGGGCCAGAGCCATTATTCCTCATCCTCTGGGAGGGCACCATAACTCTCCTGGCACATCATCTGTGAGAGCAACACACTGCAGGCATGCCTGTAAATTCCAATTAGAAGGTTTAATTACAGTTGAGAGACAAACAACAATAACAAAAGTCACTTCAATTAGCACAGTTCGGTATTCACCAGATAAAGAACTACCTTTGAATGTCAGCTCAAGTTCTGTACAAATGAGATAGCAGCAAACAAATGACAGAGGAGAAAGAGGCAAGGGAAACTTTTTTGGAAAAGACTCTGCTCCTTCATAATTAAAATGTTGTGTCTCCTCCCCATTACTGTGTATTTAATTTTGTAACTAATGTTAAAAACAGTAAGGACTGAGAATTTTTTCAGAAGAGAAGTAGACTTTTTCCTGTTAGGGATTATAGTATTAAGAGGGAAAGAACTAACAAACATTACTCAGCATACCTCTGTGAGATTTCCATTGGAATGCTGCATCTCTTGCTCAAGCAGAGCTGCAGCCCAGTCATGTACTTAATTTCTTGCCTGTTGGAAATATTTGTATAAACATTCCTTTTAATCTTAGTGATCTTGCCAGTAGCCACAAAAGATACTGGTAAAATGTTAATTTTATTCTGGTAGTGGTGAAATGCTGTATAAAGGGGATGTTTTTCCCACCTGGCAGTCCTTACCAAAACAGATTAGTGCCCTGATTCAGGTGGGTGATGCCATTCTTAGCTCAGATGCAAAGTTTTTCTGTTGTAGCCATTCCATCTACAGTTTTATTGCTGCCACCACTTGCACACTTGCATCTAGATCTGCAATAATATATCTGACTGTCAGGAACCACTCTCTCATATACAGTTAAGTCGCTATTATTAGTTACTACTACAGTCGCTCTTCTAAACTGGATAACTTCATTTTTTTCTCCCACTAACTGCTTTCAGATGTTTTTGAATTTTCATCTTTTTGCACGAGGAGAGGCTTAGATAAGGTGTTTGACATCAATGATTTGTTTTACAATCATAGGTACAGCTACTGTTTCCTTTTAATATGCTTTTTATAGGAAAGAAATCATCAAAGTCAATAGAAAGTGAACTGCATACCTGACATTAAAATTCCATGCTCCATTTTTTTAGACAGTATCAAAAATATCACATGTAGCTTTATAATTAAAAGCAGTAGAAAATAGCAAGCAAATATCCTAAAATATTGCAATTAAATGATCAGCAGTATATTTTCCCGTGGTGTTTCAGTTTCATTTTAAATAGAATCAGGATTAGTGATTGTAAGACTGTGATTCAGATTTCCAAACGTTTCTGCAATCCACTCTGTCTGCTGTAACTAACATTGGCATATTCACTGTGTTTCAGATAGAGAAGCTGATGCAACTTTTACGTGTGGTTAAATACTAAGATGGAATGGAAAATCAAGATATTAATCTGTCCATTTCTGTAGTCCTCTGATACTAATGTGAAAGAATTCCTCACAGCTAGGTATTTGGCTTGGCCTGAAAGGACAGAAGGCACTTGAAAAACTACAATCCATGATTAGGTGTGTTTCCTACCCTCCCTCCATCCTCAGAGGGTGCCTTACAAGGCAGCTGTATTTTGTCCTGGTCCCCAGGAGCCTGGACACTTCAGGAGTCACCATTCACTGGGTAGAGCACCTTGAATGTTCAACCGGTGGAAAAAAACAAAAAGGGTGATGATCCTGCAATACACCTCCATGAATTTGAGGGGAAAATTGCTATTCCTTTGTCTTTAGTAAGAATGAATTCATCACAAAATGCTGCCCAGATAATTAGAGTTTCTCTTGAGAGCTTCCTTGTCTAAGTGGTGGCATCTGAACAGCATGGCTGCCTAAGTAGCTGTCCTGGGTTGTAGTGTAGGATGTGCACAAAGTATTTAGTCTATCACCATCTTCATGAACTGTTGAAACCAGGTAGGGCAGTGTTCTTCCCAGGCCCCCTCCCTCTGGGCTATCTTCTGCTAATGGCCCATCACTGCCTTGCCCATGACTCATAGGTAACTCCCTCCAGGAGCCATCTGTGTTTAATGGGCCATCAAAAACCCACTTCATGACTCATCATTCCATTGTGAGATGCTCCGCCCAGAGGGAGGAGCCAAACATTCCCACCTGGATATATCTGGGATTTGGGACAGTACAGGCAGCCCTTACCCACTGGATTCCCAGAGGACAAGAGCTACCAGACCTTTCTATGGGATCACTGCTTCAGGAAGAGCACTTCACCTGGACTGCTTCCATCACCCTGCTCAAGTTGTATTCTCACTCTGTCAGTGGTCTTTTGTATTATTGCGCTTATTTTATTTTACTTTTTTTTCTTTCTTCCTATTAAATTGTATTTCTGACTTGGAGTCTCTCACTTGTTTTGCTTTCAAACCACTACAATAGTTCATTCTTCCCGATCCTGTTGCTGAAGGGTGTTTCTCCCTAAGCATCACATCTTTCCATTCCTGCCTTTAGACACACTCTACCTGAACCAGCACTGTCATTTCTGCTCCACCTGTACAGCCAGACACAGAGTTTTGGCTTAATTCCACAGAGCTGTCTGTGGGAACACCCCCATCACACCTGAGCATCTGCTGCTGCTCCTCCAGCCACCATGGGTGGCAGGCAGCTGTTAGATGTGCACAGACCAAGGCCATCAGGTGGTTTTGGTACCTCTTATGTGCTTCTGGCCACTTTCAGTGTCTGTGTTAGCCTGTCACATCAAGCCTCTCCTGCTGTGCAGCTGCTTAGCATAGCTGGACAAAACCCGGTTTCTGCAACTGTTGAAACAGCCAAAAAAGGAAATGCAGCATGGTAAAATAGTTTACTACAGGAGTAAACCAGGCTCCTACTACACTGCCTAGTGGTGGTAGAAATTGTGTTGCTTTAATCACTTAAGATCAGTTCAGATGCAAAGCACAACAGGTCCCCATCAGAGTGATGATACAGGGAATCAGGAAAATTGGGAAATGAGATAGCTTGGCAGTGAGAGGAGATAAATGTGAAGGCAAAAGAAGAACAGTTCTGGCAAAATAGTACCTAAAACGTAAAGTTTATGTGAGGCTCTGGGGGTTTTGCTGGGGTTTTTTAAAGTGGTTCATGTAGAAAAGGATAAAGGTACTGTTCTAATTCCTGAACTTGTTAAAGTAAAACAACAAATCAGTCATACATTTAGGCCTTAAAAGATCTATTTCCTACTGTGCCCCTGTTCTGCATGGAAAAGATGGATGTTGTAGATGCAGTAAGTACATACCCCCGGCCTTACTGCATTCCCTTCCTAATTCTGGGATCTGCCTGAGCCTGGATGTTTGTTGTAGTTTAAGGCTGCTGTTTAACCAGGCCTGTAATCTTGAAGGCAGGCTGATGACAGCATGTCGCTTGCATTAAAACTGCTCCTGAGCGATAGTTTAGAAGATTCTTTTATGAGAATGAAATACCACATTATTAGAGACTTTATTATATAATAAATAAGTACCATCAATCAATGAAGTGATATTTTAAATGCAGATTTACCTTGAAAATTGCTTGTGACTGAGGGGATAATGGGCAGTTCTGTTCCTTTTTTCAACAGCTTCTGGCTCATATAATTCTCAATTTATAAGCATCCAGTGATTTGAAAATTAGTAGAAACCAGTTAGATTTTGAGGAATTCAAGCTGAGGACCAGGATCAGAAGATTAAATGGGGAGAATCACTAGAAAAGAAATCCAGGTGAGAAGGGACACCCATTTATATAATTTCATATTCTTGCAAGAGATTGCAGAACTGACACCAGTGACTACAGCCTTGCCTGCTATTAATTATTGCAGCTTATAATTATTAATTATAAGCATCTCCACTGAAGGCAGTGGAAGGGGGTCCTGCCAATACATAAAGCTGTGCCAGTTCACATTGTACAAGACTCTGGCCTGAAAGCGTAATGTATATTTTAAGCACAGTGTCTGAAGTACTGGGAGCAGTTGCAAAAAACTCCCAGAAACTTCTAAACTTCTAAGAACTCTTTGTATGGTCCAAAAGTATTTATCACATATATTTTTATAAAACTTATGTTTTCTTTGATCAAATCTCTTAGGATGGTGATTGTTCATACACAGATGTTTTTCATACATTTCAGAAAATGTCTTCTGTTATTTAGAAGTTTGTTAAGTAAAACACATAAGCATTGCAAACTGAGATGCTGTGCAAGAAAATAGTTTAGCAGAAGGCCCCACATGCAACAGATGCTGATTGTCAGGAAATCAGGAGAAAAATAAAACCTGCTGATGGATCAATGACTGGCCCTTCAGAGTTGAAAAATCACTGGCCTGAGGATGAAGCGTCTACAATAAAAACATTTCAGGCAACCTTTTTTAGGCAGTAAAAGGGAGCAGAGCAGCTGTTTAACAGCTCTCAGTTACATGAAAACTCAGGGTTGATGGTCACGTTTGTCTTGGAGGCAAATGTTAGACACGTTCAGCAGCTGTGCACAGGGCAGCCTGATCTGGCAGCACCAGTTCTTTCTGATATGGGCTGAACTGGGCAATCACCTGCTTGAGGATGATCCTTTCATGTGTGCAGACACACAGAGGGTTGTACAGGACCTAGGCTGTACAAAACATTCAGTTCTATCCTGCTGCAGGCACTTTGCAGTGAGCAGCCACATAGTGAACAGAGCAAGCTCTCGCTGCGGCACCATTGGGTTTACAGCCAGACTGGGTGATCTTAGCAGTCTTTTCCAGCCTAAATTAGAGAGTTTTCATTGCAGCTGAGGATCAGTGGTGTCAAGTTTCTAGCTTGTGAGTGGAGATCTGAGGAATTTGCACACTCCTCTTTTTGCCCAGCCAAAGTGAGTCTGTCATTACTCCCATGCAGAGAGGCAGCCTGGCTGAGCAGCCTGACTCCCAGGGTATGTGCTCTTCTTCCTGGGGCTTCATCTGACAGCCCTGCCAGCTCATTGTTGTCCTTTGCCTTTTTTATGAACTCTTGTGGAATGATCTAAGCACTGGGCCTGACTCTGACTTTTATTTACTTGCTTGATTTCTGGGAGCAAGTATATCTTTCTACAATAAATAGCCTTTTCTTTCTTTTTCTTTTTTTTTTTCTTTTTTTTTTCTTTCTTTCTCACCCGCCCCACCCCCAGTGTAGGTTGCTCAGTAATAGAAAATAAAATAGAGAGTCAGTGAAACTGTCTGCCAAGCATGGTTATCAGCATTAATAAGTTATAGTTTTTATTTTAAACATACTCTGTAAGTTGCTGTGGCAATTAACATCTTATATAAGACATTCCTGCTGAGTAGTTTATTAAGGCTATTTATATTTCTGCTAATTCCTTTCAGTGCATAAATCCTGATTTTTATCATAGTAAAGTTAATAGGCATTTTGACCTTGTTTGTAAGGGAAGCAAAATCTGGTGTTAGCTTTTTGCAATCCTTTTCAAAGTCGAGTTTTTCTGTGTATACCTGAGAGGGTGAATTCAAAGCTGCAGGCTCTTCAGAATATATAACAGGTACGTCAGGAAGGTACAGAGATGTTTCAAAGGCTTCCAAAACCAACTAGTCCTTCTTGGCCTAGCACAGGCAGTGCAATGCTTTCTTCTTGGGGATGTGTTGTGGATGAAGACATTTCACATTGTATAATATTTTCATTTTTTAATATTTTCCCTTAAGTTTGATTCTCGCCATATAATAAATTCTCATTATTTCCTTCAGTGCAAGGTTTCAGAGAGAGAATGTGCTAATCTTATTTCTGGGTTTGGAGTAGTTTCATACTGAGCCATTTGGCATGAGTGAATTATTTCTGTACTTGCTGTGGCAGCATTAAGCTTGCAGGTGGACTCCATCTTAAAAGTCTTTTCCAACTTGAATAAGAGTTTTTCATTGCAGGTGAAGATCCATGCTGTTGAATTTTTAGCTTGTAAGTGTGGATCTAATGTGTCTGAGGGATTTGCACACTCTATTTTGCAACTGCATGTGAGGCTTTATAATAATAGGACAGAGAGCAACCTGTTTCTTCATTTTATGAAAGTATCAGACATAATGAATGTCATTTTCTGTTCAGAGGGTAAAAGGCACTGTAATTCAAAAGAATCAGCACAAGAGGTCCTTCTTCAGGTTTCAGACCTGGGATAGATCTTTTGTATGTTACACTTCACTGGCTGAAAACAAAAGCAGAGGAAAAAAAGCTGTAGAACTGCAATATTCTGGATCAGAGGGAATATCTTTTATATCCCTCAATTTGGAAATAATGGAATGGATATGTCTGCTTATTTATTTTCGTGTTTGAAACCATGTAGTGTGAAAACACTGCATGTGCCCGTGAGAACTGAGAGAACTGATCACTTGGAATTGAAACTCCAACCATGGTGAAATGAGAGAGTTGAAAAATAATCTTTTTTTTTTCCGAAGAGTAGCATTGATTTTTTCATTTGGAAGCATACAGGATTTTCATATTCTTGGAGAAATGGTTTTGTTTTGAAGAAATTTTATCTTTGTTTCAATAGAATGGTCTAGAATGAAAAAAAAACCTTAAAATGTCTTCTGAAATCTCTATTCTTCCCTAGTGTACAGGATCACTGCTGGAGGTGAGCATGAATGAAAAAGGAAAATACTACTGTAAGCTGAAATTAGTGATCTGGCTAAAGCACTAATCATTGCATCCAGGTCTCAGGACCTGAGCGGAAGTTAAAAAGCCAGAATTAAGAAAGTAGTTCAATTCTTTTAAGCTCTGTGAGGAAGAGTATTAAGAACTTGAATTACTTCAAAACTTAAAGCCAAGAAAGCTCTAAGGAAAAAAAAAATAGCCAAGCATTTTTCTGATTGAGAAATGACTGCTCCTTTAAGCAAGTCGATGTAGCAGGACAGTCAAAGATAACTTGCCACAGAAGGCGTAAGTTTAAAAAAGCAAATAAAAACCCTAACCACAAAATGTAACAGGAATAAAAGCAGTTGTCTGTAATATGCTGTATCTGTTCGCTCATCCAGTCTTCTAAATAAGAGGGAAATGCTCATCTCAGAGAATGGATAAGAGCTCTTTTATGATGGCAGAACTATTTAATATTTTAGAGTAGAGGTAGTGGTGCAATTTTCTATATATTAGAAGATGTGCTGAAAAGATAGACAAGCATAAGTTAACCTTTAATGGGAGGAAAGATTGCAAATGCTGATCAGAAGCAATGTCAGAAGGGTACTTCAGAAAATGCTATCAAAGGCATTCAGTTCCTCAGCTTTTGCCTAGCAAAGCAGGATTTCCACAGAGATAATAGAAACTTCAACTGGCAAAAAAATCTGATGTAATTTACCTAGACTTGATAAACTCAGCGTTCATCACATTACTGCAGAAAAGAATAATGCACTTTGTTGGCAAAGAATAGTACTGGAGGAACTTGTGGGGTGCTCAGAGCACTCTGAGGCCACACAGGATGCTCCTGTGGAGAGACGGGGGGATTAATCAATTAATTAACACCTCTGTTCCCCTCTATTGGACCACACAGCTTAGACTGGTGGCTTTCTCACTGTGTGATTGCTTTGGGAGGGTTTTTGTTTGCTGCTTTTAAGAAAAACTGGTTAGTTGACGATGCTATACATCACAGAAGGTTCCTCACAGATTTTGTTTCAATAATTTATGAAGTATTTTCACTTTGTGTTTTTTGTATCATGTTATTGTTGCCTTGCCTGTTTTCTGTATTGCTTTAGGTGATAAGTTTGCCTCTCAGCCTTTGGGTTATTGTATTCATCTTGAATTCTGTTGCCTTTCTATATTATTAAATCTTTATCATCTTTTCTGGTTATCTTGTCCACAGCTGATATGTCTGTTATTGATATGGAAGGAGAGGAGCATATATCGGCTGTCTTTATAGTTTGACCAGAAACAATTTATTCATCATTTTGTTAAATAGGTGAGACTGGTGCAGAAAGAAGGCAAGTAGAATATCAAACTAATTGATTTCCAGGCTATGTAATGCCCTCTTTTGATTGTTTTTTTTTTAATTTTAAAAGATTCAAATATTTATTGATGAGATTCTCATGGTCACTGTAAGAGCTCTGTTCCTTAGTTTACATTTTTAAGGCAATTTGCCCAGGATATCTGTAATAAAAAACCCTTGCATTGAAAATGTAATTGAAACTGTCGAGAGCAACTGCAGTGCCTAAGAATTTAAAATTATCAGAGCATTTCAAGCTCTCATGTACTTTTTTAATTTAGAAGAGATTAGAGTTGTTATCCTGAATATTATACAACAGTTCTGAACTGTTCTCATCTAGGAAATAAAAATGCACATAACATTTCCTAGCTTTTTCTTTTTTTCCTTGTGCTATGCTATAATGTGATTTTTCTGTAAGGCTAGTGTTGGTCAAATTGATTTCAGCAGGTTAAAATATCAAAACATGTGAAAATGTGGAGTCAAAATACTGCTGGGCTTCTAGATGATAAGCCTGACACTAGATTTGGGATTTGGATTCAGAGCTGTGGGCTGGTGCTGAAAGGTTTTGGAGCCCACAGCCCCATATTACTCAGGGTGTGGTGGGTTTGGGGCTGCTGCTGCCTCTGCAGGGCTTGGTTCCTGCCCTGATCTTGGGGCCCAAAGCTGCCCCTTCCAGGATCTCACTCTGCAAATGAGCACTTCTTGCATGAGATGATGTGGTACAACCACTAAAGAAGAGCAGGGCTTTCCTCTGCTAATTTGGAAATGGTTTTAGTTCACACTCTTGGAGAAACAGAGCAGCTGTGTTGGGTACCTGCAGTCTAGTCTCATAATCTGATGCTATGGGAGCATTTCACATTTTGTAAATGCATTAATTTGAAATAGATCAGAGTTGGATATTATGTAGCTCTTACTAGAGTTATCCATATTTTAAAGATGTCTCTCCTCATTGCAAATTGGCAGTTCAATCAGTAGTTTTTAAAACCAGTTGTTGCTTACGATCTAAATTTGGCATAAAACTAAGTTATTGGAACACAGGCAGAGCACTTGGAGATGGATGATGTAGTAATTGTGGGATGGTTGTCAATTTAAACATTCTTTTGATTAATACTACACTGTCATTACTTCATCAGAAACAGAAGTTCTGAAGGTCAGATTTTTGTTTCTCAAATTCTTAAGAGTCTGTTAATAACTATTAGAGAAGGTAGTTAATATGGTAGATGGAAATTTTACTTTATAGTTACTTTAGTTTTATTGATAATTTTATTATGTCATTCCATAAATTGAAGTCATCCACTGGCTCATTTAGAATTCATGGACCAAGTTCAGTCCCCATGAAAGCATATTTAACTCCCTCTGTAATTACATGAGCCATATTACTTCCACAGCCTTCATTCAGATTCTGATCAGCAATTCAGCCTCAGCTTAGTTTCTTCCCTGGTATTGTTCAGCACTTGCAGAGTGTGGTTATTTGCAGAAATGTTTATGGAATGATTGCATCCATAGTGTGTTTCTGTGAACAGGGGATTTTTTTTGTCCTGCTCATTAACCATCGTTTGTCCAATTGGGGAGCACAGAGAATGTCAGAAATTATTTGTTCACATAAAATGTTGATTGAATAGTTATGAGTAACTCAGAAAAAAAACCCCTGCATTGATTTGGACGTCAAGGAAAGAGCTGTGTTTGTCAGATAATTTATTTAAAATCAGCAATCAAACTAGCTCTTAGCAAGAGTTGAGTTCAGTCTCAATGTGAATATATTTACAAAGTGGATGTATTTTTCCCAAAGAAAATATGGGATACTAGAGATTTTAATCTAGGGTGGTTTCAAGAGCCAATGACTAGAAATTAAAGCCAGTTGGAGGCCCATTAGGAATAAGGTGCATATTCCTATCAGAGCAGGTCAGTGGCCATCACAGGAAGTAATTGTCGAGGTCATCAAAGCTGACACATCTCTGGAA
Organism: Cyanoderma ruficeps; assembly: GCA_008694505.1. NCBI lineage: Eukaryota > Metazoa > Chordata > Aves > Passeriformes > Timaliidae > Cyanoderma > Cyanoderma ruficeps. Next base: position 2,199,744 of record VZDJ01000246.1, read on the forward strand.
ACTATAATTTAACGCAGTACAACTCAATGCACTTAGAGGCAAACAGGTGGAAATACAGAGTCTGTGGCATGTGGGGGAGCAGAGTGAAAAACTAGTGGTCCTTTTTGGCTTGTGGATCTACTCACATGTCAGCCAAGTGGCAGTCACAGCTAGGAGTTCTTGAATTTCAGTTCAGTTGAGAAGGTTCAGAAATAACACTTGACTGTTAGAGTGGAGGGATAATGGTATGCCTTTAAAGAAATTTTTGGGAGTTGGGGGTTTAATGTGTTCTTGTATAGCTTTAAAATAGTTGTTAAATTTCTTGAATTAATTTTCCTTTTTTTGTTGTTGTTTTATTTCTCCTAAAGTGTGATTGCACAAATTATACGGTGATAGCTCTGCTATGCCAAGCCTGTCTTCTCAGCTGGCTGTCCATAAAGGCTCAAAGCAGTCAAGTGGAAAAGCTGAGGAATGCATTTAAGTAATTCTGATGTTGCTACAGAATTAACTTTGGGGGTTTTTAGCAGGGAACTGCACTGATTGTGGACATTGGAGCTTTGTTGCTCTTGCTATGTTAAAGACATAGTGATTTGCTCAGTATGCATATTCCATTTCAGCCGTTATTTTTGGTGCTTTCAAGCTCTCAAATTAGCCTTAAAACTGTGATATCTGCATTGACTGACAAATGACAGTTTGGGAAGTTAAAAATAGCAGCACAGCTCATGAACTCACTGGTTTTGCTAAAACAACATGAGGTTTAAAAAAAATTTTAAAAAGGATAAAACTGAGGTTAATGCATTAAACATGAAATTTTTTAGATCATGCTGCTTTTGCCTTTGGGATGGAGGTCTCTGATCAGAAAGGCAGGGACAGGACCCAGTGTGGCAGAAGTGGATCATGGTAAAACAGAGCTGTAAATTTCATGTTAGTTTGGGTGTTTAATTTGAGCTTCTATTTTATATAAACACAGAAGCAAATCCTTAAATTTTTACTTGTCCTTAAATGTGTTTATGTGAGGAAATCTTCAATTGTTCAAATAGAAATTATTGTCAAATACCACTGCATTAGTGGGACACAGTGTGTTAAAAAGGTTTCCTTTGTTAAATTGTGCCTGCACAGTGTTTTCATTGGATGGAGCATATTTTGAGTACCAGCTGGCCTCAGGGTTGTGTGCTGTCAGCACTGCTGGATCCAATTATGGCAATGACTGACTAATCATAATTCATTTGTGTCCAGTGCAGTCGCAACACTTAAGTCCTTTTGCCTACTGGATTGATTTAAACATCTCATCAAGTTTAACCTCTTTCTTTGTAAGCAGCTAAGAATTTGGGGGGTGTAAGCATTTCTGGAGCAGGTTGTTTTTTTCCCAGATGGCATTTTTAAATTCAATATGTTAAGTAACAGGAGTAACTGTGAGTGTTTGTGTAGATTGGGAGTCTTGGGACCTTCTTGAGCACTCAAGGCACATTTAAATATGAGCTGTCAAGGGAGCTGCATGTCATTCTGCCAGATGTGTGACATGCACAGCCTCATTTCCCCACTTTCAGCAGGAGTCACGCTGAATGATTATGAATTAAATGTGTGCTGCACAGCACCCATTTCTGGGCAGACTCTACTGCAGACTTTACTTGCTGCACATAAATTTGAAGGAATTTTGTAATTTGATCAATATTCCCTGAGACAGCACTGTAGTTAAGGACGCTAAGAAGAAATAACACCACCTCCAAATACCGTGTCTGCTTTGATGTTTACTTTATCTTCTGTGGCACTGTTTAGACTTCTAAACATCAATACTGATTACCTCCTGGGAATCTTCCTCCAACTTCATTGCTCTCCAGCAGTTTCCAGCCTTGTTCTTATGGGAAACTATTTCCCACAGTCACAGAATGTTGGAGGTGGGAAGGGACCTCTGGAGATCATCTAGTCCAATGCCTCTGCTTAAGCAGGATCTGCTAGAGCAAGGAAAATATCTCTTGATACTTTATTTTCCTATTCTGTCCATAAAAGCAGATGAAGCCCAATTCATCTTGTGAAAGAGATGAGTCCTCTGTGTGGGAAAATCAATGGCATCGAAATAATTCCATCTCTTCCCAAATTTGCCAACTCCAAGACAAATATCTAGTCTGGACAGCAGTGAAGAAAAGTTCCGTGACCTCAGGCCTATTGCTTCCCCAAAAGGCTAAAAGCTCTCCAAGACTTGAGATACATAAAAAATAAACTCTAATATTTCTGACATCTCTTCTTTAAAGGAGCAAACCAAGCATTAAAGATGTAATGTAACTATAACCAAATAGAGTAACCCATGAAAATGTTTCATCTTCAGTACAAAACAGTGGCAGCTGTGAGTCAATAGTGTAAATAGATGGGAATGGAGGCAGCTGATTGTGAAGGACAAAATCTGGGTTTTTTGGGATAACAGGACAGTGACTAAAGCTCTTAATTCAGCTAGGCTGGCCCAAGGATTTCAGTCAGTGCCTAAAGAAATGCTTTCTGGGTAGCAGCCATGAAATGGCTTTAAATGCAAAGCAGCTTTGAACAAGTCAGATAGATACTCTGTGCAACAGGAGAGTAAATCTGGAGCCCCATGTGCCATAGAGAATGTAAGGTTAGTTTTATTTAGAGAACACTCAACACCATAACAGGATCAGGTATATCACTGTGATTCAGCATCTCAGATGAGGATGTAGCCTGTCACCTCAGCTTCCCATTCATCTCCCAAATTGTTCTATGACTGTTGCAGGAAAAAAATTTTCTGGCACCTCCTTTTAGGGCTGATGCAATTCAGTTTGCAAGGAAAGGGCCTCTTGGCTTGAAGCACACAAAGAGATTTCATACTGAAAGATCAAGTGTGTGGGTAGTGTGATTTTAACTGTTCCACTGCCTTCCTGCCATGAATCTGACAGGTGCAAGTCACAGAATGAGTTGTACTGGAGACTTACAAATTGCTGCCCTGAGATTCTGCTTAAGAGGCTGACTACAGTGGGCTTGGAAAGGAGCATGCTGAAGGAATAACTTGTAGCTGGCTGTAGTTGTGTCCTCCAGGTGTGTGCCAGCACTTTGTTGACTGAAAATCTGATGCTTTACTTCAGTCTGGTTTAGTCTGGGGGGAGAGCTAATTACAATTAATGTGGCTTTGGGTCAAACTTAGCTCTGCTCTTCTGGAGTTTTGCCACACTTGATTCATGTCACAGGTCAGGACAGCCCAGCTGGGACCAAGACAGGGCATGAACTGCCTCTTTCCTGAGCTCCTGCACAGGCTGTCTGAGCCTTGGAACTGTCTCTAGCAGTTGAGAGGGTCACTGCCCTCCCTCAGTGCAGTCTGGGGTGGACACATGGCTCAGGACTGCAGTGGTGTTGTCTCCCCTTGGCAGCGCCCTAGCACAGCATTCCCTCTGTTGTGGACATGGGCCAGTGTGCCCTGGGAAGGAGGGGAGAATTCCATTCTACTAATTATTAATTAATTCCCAAACCACTGCATTTCTCCAGTGCATGCCTCTGCCACCCCAGCCCTCCAAGGGAACATCTAGCCCTAGAAGGCCTGTGCAGGGCCATAGATTTGTGCTTTAGGGACAATCTGCACAAAATAATAGAAATCACTGAATAGTTTATTGTACAATAGACAATTGTAATAATCCTTACTAGTGTTTCTCTTCATATGCAAATTAAGAAGCTAACAGTAGTCATTGCTGTTGGTTTAGAACAATCAAAAGGATATTGTAAAATTAATTTACTTAAAAGAGTCCTGAAAGAACTGTTATTTATATTGTGAGTATTCAGTGACTTTTAATTATGAGTGACTTATGTGCCTGGTTTTTGTATTAATTCTAAACAGCAAGACAGCAGGCTTTTTCTATTCTTTAAGTCTGTGTCCTGCAGATACTGTTATGGGATAATCTACTTCAGATATTAAAATAAAGCCTTCTAAGACAGGCAGAAAATGCAGGGAAAAATCTGACATAATCTGTCTTTGGTGCTGAAAGCAGCTCAGCGTCACAGCCCAGTGATACCTCGGCAGCCTGGAGCTTAGCAGAGCTATTTTAGCTATGCAGTGTTGTACTTGAAGGTCATTTAAACAGCCTGGGTTTAGAGTTGTTGATTTTATTTTGCTGGCTCATCCATCTGATAAGCTGCTACTCAGAAATCTGAGCCTCTTCTGCTTGGCCTCTGAAGGGCCTGAGTTTATATCGAGCCTTCACTGTATGATTGAATGGCCTAGAAATGAAATGAAATTAAATGAATGAAAATGGGGGGGTGGGTGGGGGGGAGGGGGAGATATCATACCATTTGCATGATTAAGCAACATGCCTTTGCCTGGCACAATATTTGCAGTTGCATTTCTTGCCAAGGTTTACAGCCTGATTTGTGCAAGGGGCACAGCACAGAGTTGGCAGTGTAGGTAGTCGTAGGAGAAGTGAAGCTCACCCAGCCAAGCACAGCAGGGCTTCCTCACAGCTAGGGCAGTTGAATTAATGTTCTCCTGGACATCAAAGCAATTTTCTGCTTTTTGAACTGCTTTATTTGTTCCTAGTTTAGAAAATCTTTTAAGACTTAAATACTCATGGTGAGAAATCCTGGTGTATGGTTGCTTCTAATGGCATTCTTCTTTTCTATCTTTCCGTTAAAAAATGCTGTTAGCGCTAAAAGTACATTTAGTGGTAGAAATGTATTAGGTGATGGTTGTCTTTGCCCTTCTTTTGGGGGCCAGAAGAAAAGAAGAGTCTCTGGGATATAAGCACAGTAATTCAGCCTGAGACACATCTCAATCTTACTTGCAGAGCTTTGTGAACTTTGCAATTTATTCATGAACGCAGGCAGGATCAAAGCTCCAGCTTCCACATGAGGTCATAGTGTGCATAGTGTGCAGAATCTTCATTTAAATTCTAGATGTGACTTCTTTCTCTGAGTGTCATTTGCTGTCACCCTGAAAACAGTGGAGCCACTCCTTCAAGACATTTGGCAGGCAGGGAAAGAGCCTATTCTATTAAGGCACATATATTTCTCCGCTTGTCTTGGAGAGCTTAAAAGTATTTCAGGAAAGAAGTTTTCTTTTAGGATACAATTGGGATAGATAAAACTTCATGAGCTCCTGTCAGTCTCTACAGAGAGAGACCAACAGTAAAGACAGAAACAAATCAGTTGAAGTGATAGGCTTTATTACTTGAAATCTATTATCTAGAGCTAAGGCATAATATTTTTACTTTTTTCAGGCTACTGTGATTAAGGATTTGCTTGGATTTTGATGCTGTTGATTTAAAAGATGAGAAATTCTTTTCTTCAGTTTAATGGGCTTAACTTGGTTTAAGAGGAAAAATACTCCTGAGTGTGCCCAGGTGAGAGCAGAGTAACTTTCCTTTGTTTCCATGGAAGGGAGACTGTACCGAGCTGCACTCTCACCCCTGCCCTCTGAACAGCCATACCACAGGCCTCCATCAGTACAAACCTAAAGGGAAATGTAGATGGCCTTTGCTCTTTTATAAAAATCAGAAAAGTTTAACTGTTGATGACAGAGATAATAAACAAAAAGTAGTAAATGTGCCCTTTGCTTTGGTGGTTATCAGTCATGTCTGCAACATCAGAATTCAGGCAGTCTCATCCATTATTACTCTGTTGTGAAGTTGGCTGTTAAGTCATATAAGTCATTTAAAGAAGAGGACATCACAGCACAGACATCTTATTCATATTATGATGAAGCAGGCAGCTAAAACTGGCAGGGATTTCTTTTGTTATAGTTTATTAAAAGTAATGGTTCTGAGCATGAAACTAGGCTACCTATTGTATTTGTCTTTTCTGTCAATGTAGGCATGTATGACATGATAATCTGAGGGAAATAGTGTCAGGTTTTACTTGGAAAAGTGGCTAATTCTAACCTGGGAAAAGACTACAGAAGTTCCCACTGAGCAGCTCAAGTGGTGGAGCTTGATACAAGAACTACTGTTTATCACTGAAACTGCAGCACTGAATGTTCTGTGCATGGAAATGCACAATGTACCTGCAAGTAATAAGCTTTTAAGATGGTGTTCCCAGATAGCAATATCTGTAAGACAATTCCTGCAGCCATGTGAAAGACAAAACACTGAAGAAAATTGTCTGTGTGAGTGCTGTACATCTATGCTGAGTTTCTCTCACATTCCTGTGTTTGAACAAAGTGAAGTTCTTTTTGTTTTGGTGTTTGAGGCCCTCTGCTGCACTGTGAAAGGTTTTTTTCCTTCTCATTTTGTTGGAACAGTGGTGATGCTCCAGACCATTGGTGCTGCTCATCCCATAGGTTTCCAGATGGGTTGTGTTCCTAACGAATTCAAAACTTTCATAATATCCAGAATGAGACTTTCAGAGTATTATTATTTCAGAGAGGTTAGGAGGGCAAGTGGGAGGTTAAAACTGCTGCTGAAGGAAACACTGCTAATAGGAATAGGTGAGAACTTCAGAGCTTCCCTTTTGTCGACGTGCTCTGACACTCTGGTTTGTTCTAAGTAATTATTTTAGCTTAAATTTGTGTATTAATTTTTGGCATTTCCATTGTAAATGAAGTCTCTAAGGAGATTCTTTGGCTGCAGGTGGTTTGCCATTTCAATTTGTCCTTTCAAAGGTGCTTGCACAAAAGTCACTTTATAAACTTAACTCTGACTGATGAACTCTTGTGGGTGTATTGTTCTTTGGGGTTTTTCTGTGGGGGGAGAATAAGTATATCCTTGCTAGTAGTTGAAAAAAGAAACAAAAGAGAGGTTGTCACTAACCAGCTTAGGCTAAAATGTGTTGCCTCGTTTCCATGTAGAAGTTTTAATATCTTTATTTTATTGTCTTTAACACAAAAAGTAACTACATTTTAGATAATTTTTTTCTTGAATTTACATGTGTTGGTTTTCAGTATGGTATCTCTGGAAAACTGACATCAAATGCACACGTGATTCTAAGAATGGGTGAGACTGGCTCATCTGATCTTAGAAACAGATTTTGATTCCTTTTAGTCAAGCCAGGAGAAAGAGTAGGCATAGGTGTTAAGAAATACCTGTAGGGAGCTGGGGATTCTTCCAGAGTTGTACAGGAACTGCCTTACTTGGCTCCTGCCACGAAATGATGAAAAATTGTGGAACACAAGAGGAGTTAAAGGACCTCTGTATCCACAGTTATTGCTCACTGCCATACAAAATTAAACATGACAGGGCTGGATTAAAAAGCAAAACTAAATGAATCTACAAGCTGAAAACCTCAAACAAACAAGCAAGAACCTCAAAACCCTTGAGATCAAGCTGTTTACTGCAGAGCATCTTAAGAGGGTATGACACTTGATTGTAATTTGCCTTAACTTATCCCTTGTAGGCAAAAAATGTCATCAAATTCAGTTTAGAAAATGTAAGAGTGATAGAAATAACACCTTTTTTTTTTTTAGAAAACTCTCAGAAGTTTATAGCACTAGAAGAACCACTTTCTGAGATGTGGTAAGCTACCTGATTCCCTGCATCTTTTTAATTGGTATGCTTATTATTGCGGTTCTAGGCATTCCAATAATGACTCAGATATCTTTTATATCAAGTGGTCTAAAACCTCAGAATAAAACCTATGCCCTTGACTTGAAGAGATAAAGCCTACAAATAGAATATTTGAAACAGGAGATTCTGGGAGAGAGGAGAAGGGAATGCTAGGAGGTACTGACAGAGCATTCTTGAGTAGTGCTTTGGATTCAACAGCAGAATTAAAGTTACTGATTTATTTTTTTCTTTTTGGACATTTAGGAAATTCTGTGGAACAGGCAGAGAACAGTGAAAGCTGGCAATTAGGAGCTGGACAATAAGCTAGTGATAACTTGCTTGGCTGATAAGTAACAAAAGAAGGGTTCAGAAGGGCTTTGAAAATGAAGACAAGCAGTTTAAGCAACGTGGAAAACAGAACAAGAGGCAGGATGTTGCCTTCCTGAAAGGCAGCCTGAAAACCAAGTTTTCAGGAGCATTCAAGAGGGATTTGAAGTGGGCATGAGTCTTGACATCAGTGAGGAAAACAGCAAGGGTCAATTTTAAGTGGAAAAGCTGTATTTTATTGCAGGAAGAATAGGCTGCATGGTAAGACTTGATGACTTGGAAAGAGGTTCAAGGTGAAGACATGCATTATGTAAACACGCAACTATCTGAATGTGACTGTGTCCATAGTAATCTGGAGGTCCAGCTATGAAAAGGTAAAAAAGTCTGCTTTTAAAGTTATTGATGCTGAGCTACCAAATGCTTATACACAGATGGCAGTGAACTAGCTCAGATTTTAATTTGCCTAGAAGTCACCCTCTGCTTTAAAGGATGGACCAGTGCATCAGCATATGGAAACAAAGGTTGTTTGTTTCCTGGTGAATATGTGTTGAAGGAAAAGAAAACAGGGTGACATGGGGTTCTTTAGGAATCCACAAGGAAAACTGTGAAGGTTAAAGAGAGATTGGTGGGAAAGGATGAAGGAAACTGCAGATAGGTCCAAGTCATGGGAGTCCTAAGACAACATGTTTTTAAAAAAAACCCAGGACACATATGCCAGAATGGTTCTGGATTTTTTTTACTGCCTTTTAAAAAAAGTTTTCTGGTGGAAGAGATGTAGAGGTCTTGTGCAGAGAAAAGAGCAAAACCTGGAGAAGCATTAGGAAGCAAATCAAGTAAAATTTTGATTTATCCAGGACCCGTTAATTCTGTACTTACCAGAATTAGGAGAACTATGGCATAAATACTGAGAGCATATATAAACCCCATGATTGACAGTTTTATTAAATTTAAAAAGTGGAGCTTAAGTAATAGGATTTTTGTTTGCTTGTTTTAAAGAAAACCAAAGCAGAATACCAAAGTAGGCAATACCATAATTAGGTATTCCGCTGCAATATAAGTTCATGCATTTAAATTTAAAAGAAAAGGTCTGGCCTTTAGTACCTGTCTATTTTCTATTAAAATGTTAACATTTTTGTGTCTTTAAGCATGTATTTATAGCACAACACTGTATTATTTAAAGTTTCTGAGCACCTTGGTTTTATTATTATCAAATATTGTTGCTCAGAGTTCAGCTCCTAATTAGTGCATGGACATGAAGAAGAGCAAGTAGGTCAGATAATCAGTATGCTGGTGCCTTAATTCAGTAGATACAAATCTGAACACTTAAGTGAAATCGTGAGTCTTTCTTACACACTTTAATACAATTAAAATCTAAGTTAAGGTGTTGCTACACTTGGCATACCAGAGCTGTTTGTCAGCTCTTCACTAAGACAAGATTATTATATCCTCAACATGGATAAATATCATCATAATGGTTTTAAAGTTGAATCAAAGTTGAATCATCAGGCTGAAAACCTTCCTCCAAAAATAGCGTGAATCTTCTGAGGGTTGACCCGTGGCTTAGGGGTAACTGTCTATAATTCTCAGTCCACATTCTCATGCATTTCCTTTCTCAGCAGTGTTTTAGGGCAGCACAAGACACAGGGATGCTGTTGCTACAGGACAGCACAGCCTCTCTCCTCTACCATTTCCTATATGAACAGTAGATGGGAAAACACTTGATTTTTATCTTAGTGATGTGTTGCTCACAATTAGTGTTTGTGTTGCTCAGAATAAACTTGGATTGTGTTGGGCATTTTCTTGTCAGGGTTGGAAAGCTCTTTCTTTCAGGTGGGTTTATGTAACAAGCAATGCCAGAGTAGGAATCGGGAACAATACAAATAGCCAAGTAAAGACAATGGGACCTAAGTCTGGATTTACTGGAATCCACCTGACTGCTCTTTAGCTGGAGTTATAGGCAAGTATGAATCTGCTATGAGACTTTGGACCTAGTGTGTTAATATATTATTATCCTGACAGTAAATTACTTCATGGATTCATCTGGAGAAAAATATGATTCTAAGATGGAATAAAGTAGTGGTGAATCAGGCTTCTTATCCCTCATAGTTATTATGCCAAAGGCAGGGTAGCAAATAAATACTGCTGGTGGTGAGCATTAAGTTTGCTCATTATAAATGCAGAGTCATGTACCAGTCTCCAGCATGATTTCATGTGGGAACACTGCCATAAGGATTACAAATGGCTTTCAGCCTGAAAATTAGTACGTATTGCTCTAAACTTCCAGTGAGGAGTTAGCAATTTATCCTTCAGATAAACATCTTGTGTTAAGTTGAACATCTCAGTGTAACTTTTTGCTACATGATAAACCAGCTTCTATGAATAGTTTACTGCAACTGGCAACCCACTTCAGCTCTGAAGTCTTTATAAAGTCTGGTGGCTTTTCAAAGTTTAATAACAAATTTGGAGCCAAAAATCCCATTGCACTCAAAGTCAGTGGAATTTCAATGTTAATTGCAATGGGAATCACAATTTGACCTTTTAGGGTAAACTTCTCAAGAACAGAAGCTCTACATGACATTGTTGTGAGGCCAAAGCTGTGCATTTGTGTCCAAGCAAGGGGAGCTTGTTTACCTTCCTTTGCACTCTACAGCATCATGGGGGGGTTATGCAGATTTTATCTTGTGTAGGTGTGATATTTTCACTGGGCAGAAAAATGTTGGTTGAATTACCTGGGGTTTCATTTCTCCCATGGCAGATTTAGGTGTGTTCTGCACTGCACCACTGCAACACAGTACACGAGATGTGAATGTTGCACCAAAATTATCCTTCCAGCCCTACAGGAAACCTGCCATGGCATTCAAGTTGGTGATTTTCAGAAAGAGCAGCAGCATCTTTCATTTTGCCAGGTCCTGACTGAGTGGCTGATCTGTACCAGTGAGGTTTTTCCCACCATTTTGGTCTGGCTCTGTCTGGCCAGGCTGGGGGAGAGCTGAAGTACGAGAGGGGATTCTGTAGATCATGTTTAGCATCATCCCCCTCTGTAAAACAGAAGCAGCCAAAGCTTGTCAGAGGGTCTTTAACATCAGCAAAGAAGTATTCTGCATGCACATGCTAGGTTCCATATACATTATCTCAGCTCTAACTCTTTATAAATCACAAACTCTTATTTTCCAATTCTGAGCATTCTTGCTCAGCTCTGCTTTGTGCTGTGCTCCCTCCATGCCCTTGGCACGTGTGTGCTGTGCAGGGCTTTGCAGGGAGCACTAGCTCAGCAGAGGATGAACTCTTGGCCGTGAGAGGGCTGTGCAAGTGGTATTTCAAGATTACAGCTTAAAGCAGAATTTGTCTTGGAAGAGATGGGTGGAATAGAAGGGGCAAAAGACCCTTTGTTCTGAATGTAACAACTGAGATTTAGGGGAGATTGTGATTCCAAGCATAAGCGCTCTGTTTTCTTTTCCCTGCTGATTTGGTACATGAGATAGCATCAGGAGAGAGGGAGAGTCCTGGCATTCCCCAAAAATGAGCAAGGATATTGCTTGGCCCACTGACAAATAAAGGGTGAAGCTGCTCCTCCTTATTTCTGGAGTGGGTCTGAATAGCGGTACTGAATACAGCTTTTGTTTTCATTGCAATATTGTAAGTTTTCTTGATAGTCAAGCAAATTTTTAGAAAATGTTAAGCTTAGAATATTAACTAAGAAAAAATAACATGGAGCAAACTAGTTTACCTGAAATGCAGATGAAGAGAACATTTCAAACACCTAATTTTCTCTAATATTTCCTAGACATTATTATGATTTCCTGAGAATCCTATGCAACTCTCAACTACCACTTCATTCATGTTCTCATCCTTTAGATATCTTTTTGTAGGACAAATAAATGTTTTTCTTAAGAAAAACAGATAAATTATTTAACGAAAATAACTGCCTTGACTCCTCACACCTTCACCTCATGAGGATTTGAGGGATCATTTTATTAGTTTTAATTACGTGATACCAATCTCAGTTTTCTTGTCTCAATGTGAATAGACAGAGAGATTATTGGGTAGAGCAAACGGAAATGAAACGATGGCTTTAGATAGGACACTTCTAGGAAAATAAATTCAAGAAAGCTACAGAATAATTGGTCCTTTAGTTGGAAGGTGCCAGTTTACAGGCATAAGGGTATCTGCAGGCCAAGTTTCTCAGCAGATATTAAAAATACTGGAAACAATTTACAAGAAATTCCCACATTTTACAATCTGGGGGAAGATTAGTTATGTAGAGTTTAGTTATGAGGCTGGTTCTTGTGGCAGACACCTCTGTCATGCTATGAAGGCAACCAATGTTCTTCTCTTCAGACCCAGGTAGGAGACCTCTGTTACTTTAATCATTTGCTTGCTACAGACCATTATACTGATAACACAGGGTTTTGTTTTGAAGAATTTCTTTCCCATCACTTTAATTTGCTATGAGCCCCAGGCTTCCAGGGGAAGTTTCCTGAAGTCACTGAATGCAGCTGGACCTGCAGGGAAAGCAGGCAGCCTGTCCCTGTGTGTGTGGCACTCACGCACCTGGTGGGAGAGTGCTTGAAGAAGAGGTGACAGTGCCAAAGGCTCAGGGCACACCTTGACTCTGAGACTCTGTGGATCACAAATTCTGCCCAGGTTTTTACAGAGTTTCTCGCTGACAGTAATGCTGAATCCTTGCAGATTCCCTTTTTGAGAAAGTAAGTGCCTTTTGTCAAACCTAACTGGTTTCCTGAACAGAAGTACTCCCTGCCATGTGCCCAGGAGACATAGTTGTACATCAGTGCTGCTGTAGTGAAAAAACAAGATGGTAAAATGCTGTGGGCTAGAACAGACTAATGAAATGTAAGGAGGCTTATTTTGTTGCAGACGAAGGGAGTTGTTACCTGGTGCTTTGGTACCAATATCCAAGCAAGATTTTTCCTGTGGAAATTCAGAAGCTTCTCCAGGAGTATGTGTGTGATGGTGATGTGAAAATGCATGCTTGTTTTGCTAAGGAACTTGGAATGAATGCTGTAAATCAGCACAGAGCATGTGTCTTGACTTCAGTAGAACTAAATAAATTTTTGTCTAAGGTCTAATCCCTTGAATAAGCACTGATGTGACATTTGCTGTTGTAGCTCACATGAAAAGTCCAAGTTCTAAGTAAAATTTTCAAAGTTACCCCCACAACTTAGCAGTTGATATTTAGTGTTCAGTTCTTTGGACTTTCAGGACAGTACTGGAGTGATTGTTCAACAAATCATTGCCCTGAATTACTGCAGAATTTCTGTCCTGTTGTGTTGGTTGATGGTGATGTTTGCAATATTGTAGAAAAAATGTGCTAATAAAATGCATTTTGCCTGTATCTTTTCAAGTGTTCTAAACAAAAGTGCCTCAATTGCCCATTTTGTGCTGAAGTGGACTGCAAAACAGCTCATGTGCTTGTTGATGCTTGTTAAAAGCATCCTCCTCAAGAAGGACTGCTGTGACCATTTATCTGTTCAACAGCTTGTTTAAATCACAAGTGCAAGCTGTGTGTTTATAGGGCTACAGGATGTTAAAGCATGAGCATGGTTTTCTTCATCTCCAAGGCCATACTTTACACAAAGGCCAATCTAAAATATGTTAAGTGAAAAGGCATAGATATGCCTAGCTAACATGTACCTTTTGAGAGGGTAATTCAGTTCACCTAACTCAGGTAATCTCCTACAGCCTGCTCTAGACAACTAATTTGTGTACCATCCTTAAACAAAAAAAAACCCCAAACTATATGCCACAAAAAATAAAGCCCAAATGGAAGAAAAAAAACCCTGCAACTCAAAAAGTATTTTGGAAAATGCAAGTAAGCAAATAGAAACAGGAAGGTCTGATATGAAAGCAAGTACAGTATTTTTAATATATGAAATTATTTAAATGGAGGCTTTACCATGGTTTCATGTTTCATAGCTTTAGGTTTCATACTAGAACAGTAATCAGTAGTGTCAATAGTTAATTCTCTTTTACCAAATGGATCTCCTCCCTTCATCCCAACAAAGTTATTATTGTGTTCTCTCAGGATGGGGGAGAGGAACCAGGGACTGTCAGTAGGTTTTAAGAAAAGTTTTCTGACCAAGTGCCAACACAAACCAGTACCTCCCTGTTGGCTAACATGTTGCTCAAATCACATTTTTAGAGCCTGTGTGCTTTTGATGTGATTCCTCCAGTAGAAAAACACAGCAGTCAAGCTGCAAGGTTGTGCAATGCTTTCAATTCTGAAGTGAAATAAGAAGTGGGTTTATTGTATAAGAGACTAAAATGTTTGTAATGATACAACAGTTAAATGTTGTCCACATTACTGGATAAGCAAAGTGACATCTTGAAAGAGCCTTGTTGGACAGGCTGCCACCCTACCACATTCTGTTTTAGTTTGAGCTTATTTTTGCATGCCACTTACTGAGCTGAAAGGTGCCTTTCCCAACACGAGGTGAGAATTCAGGATTTCTCACCTCTTTTTCTAACTGGCCCACAATGAAAAATGGAGTGATATTAGCAGGTAGGTTCTCTTAATTAGCAACCTGCTAATTAAATCTGTTTAGCATAATTGTATTTGATTGTTCTGCTTCTGCGCAATTTTGCCAACAAGTAGAATTGAGTAGTTCCTCCAGCCAGAGTCATCGTTCTCCTGCTGCCCAGAAAGAGGCTCAGACTGAACCATTGTTGCTTTGACACCAGAAAAAGCTGGTGGAGCTGTAGTATGAACTGGGTTTGCTCTGTCCATCCAGAAGGTAAAATGATTATAGAAATTCCCTTTGTCTGGGGCTGCTATTTGCCGGCTAGCTCGCCCCAGGAATTCTATATGTCAGAGGTTTGGAGAGACTGAATCCCCGGATGAGGCGTGATTAAGGCTTGAGAAAAGAGCGGCTCTCCACGGGGTTTTGGATGGTTTATTTCTCCAGGTACCTCTCCAGAGTGGTGGAAGGCAGAGAGGTCCTAGAGGCCACGTGGAAAGAGAGGGAAAAATCTCCTGTCCCCAGGTTATGTACCCAGGGGGCAGGTCTCCAGACAGGAAGGGCAGGGACCACTGGCCAGTACAGTGTTATAAAGACAATAGGTGTAGGTGACACCTAATTACCTGGGCGAATCAGGGGTTCCATGCCTAAAATCTTTTGACTCTAACAGGTGATTGACATCAGGGTCAAGGTTGTACCAACAGGAGGGCTTAGGAGAGGGGGAGGAAGGGAAACACAGGAACAAACCACTACAAACATAGAAAGCAACCCGAATTTTGCACCGCTACAAATGATTACCTGCAGCCTTCGGGCCACGCTGCAAAAGGCTCAGGTGTCTGAGCTAATAAAAACAGCTCAGACCCAAGGGTTTGAAGGCACCCTGCTTTCCTTGTGCAGACATTGAGCCACAGAATGCACTTCTCAGAGTTATAGCCAAACTTGCTCATTTGTTTCCAGTGACTGATATGTATCACTAAGGAAAAAAAAGAAAATGCAACACCCCCTCCCCTTCATATTTTCTTGTATCATGTTTTCTGTAGTGACAATGTGCTAAAGTGAAATATCCCTTCCTATTAGCTAAAAATTTTAATAATTGACAATTTCCCTTTATGTTTTCTAGTAGTAATTTCAGGTAGGAGGTAAATGAGCTGCAACAAAAAGTTCATCTGTAGGGTGTCTTAACAATCCCCTTTTAAGATCATCTTACAGCCTTGCTCTGTCACTATCTCAGAATAGTAGCTCTTGTCTGTCTAGAAAGTGCATTCTAAATGTTGGTTTTCTAAGGCATCAGTTTTGTTTGCAGGAATGTTAATAACCTGAGTTGTGGATGCAGTGTGATCTTGTTCTTACAGTCTACTTCAATCCTTACTTCAGTCATAACCATCCATTCTGGAAATGTGCTCTGCCAGGTCCTTTTATTACCCTGCTCTCTCCTGTAGGGCATGACTGAACTATTCAGCTTTTCTCTGTTCAACCTCTTAAAACTTTCACTCACTTCACTTCAGCCAGCTCAGGCTTGTTATCATTTCTGTGAGGTGAAAGCAATGAAACTTCATTAAGGGAGGCAAAACCTTGGATTAGTCTAAACCATTAATAGTAACTTAATTAACTTTAATGCGGCTCTGTCAGGTTACATCTGCCCTGACAGTGTTACAGGAGGATAAACAGGGGACACAGTCTTGTCCAAAACACCACCATTTGTTGTGATCATATTCAATTCCTGCATTGATTGCTTCCAGCATTCCTTTTATTTATTTGTTTGTTTATTACATGAAGCTCCTAAATCTTTTGACAGACCTGGCTTGTTCTGCTTTTCTGCTTTCTCTCCTATTTTACCAGAGTTTTCACAAATGAGAACACTCACTCATAAAACAATTTACAACATCAACTGAACAAACACCAGGAAATTCTGGGCACCGAAAAGATTCCTAAATACACCCAGCATAATTTCCAGTTTCCCTTTTGTTGCAGATGAATAGAATAGCTACAGTGAATGACAGGGGCAATAATTTGATGCTTTTGTCTACTCTTGTTTGTTGTGACTCTGCCACCCCAGAGTTATCAAAGACTTAACACCTACAGCATGATGTTTCCATTTCATTTTTCTCATGGTCCTTTCAAGAAAAAGGTCTGATTTTAGTAAAATTAATTCTATTTGTGATTAGCAAACAGGCAATCCTGACATAGTTCTGTGTCACGTTCCTGGGCTTACATGTAACCTGTCAATCTGAAAGAGGACATATCTGCTCCATCCTTCCCCTTCTTTTTCTTTCTCCTAGAGAAACCTCCCACATATCTTTGCACTCAAACAGAGTAGAAGGAATTTGTGTAACATAATAAACTCATGTCTTTGGTCCCAGGTGTAATCCCTGAGGCCTTTGAGGGCCTTTCTTTGCTAGAAATACAGAGCAGCCAGTGTCTGTCCCTTTTCCAGTCTCTTGTGTCTGTGTATATTGCCATATAAGAAGTAAAATGAGAACAAATGCTCTGAAACATGGCCATTCTGTTCTCTGTCCTGCCTGTATTTGTCATCAGTTGCTAATAACTTCTTTTTTGTATATAGTAGCTGCTTCAAGTGTGGGTTTTAGCATTTGTTTGTAGAAAACTTTCATTCATGTTTTTATCTGTCCTTTAAAAGATTGAGATGCTCTGACCTCCTGTGCTGCTGTTCTTTTTTACCACTCCAGTGAGGTGTTACCCTCAGATGAAATAGTCTAATCAGAGCTGATGGCCATATTCAAGCCAATTCCAGGGTGTAGATCTTCCTCTTTGAAGACCCTCAGTATGACCATAGAAAACAGAAGTTAAAAGGCACATGATGAGACAATAATCAGTTGTATTTGCATATTTCCTCTTTAATACTTAACCAGCATTTAAGCAGTTAATTGTTAATTTAGACCAAGTTTTGAAATGTTGTGTTGCTTCCTGCATGAAAGGAAATAATTTAAAAGCCACTATGGGATCAGCCTACTGCTATTCAGCATATTTATCTTTGCCATTAGCTTTTGGGTAAAAGTGCTGCTTCTGTGTAGAGGCTACAAATCTTGTTTGTGCTTCCTGTTGCAGAATGTTTATTACACAAGCAGTCAGCAGCTCCACGTGGGTGTTCTGAGCCCCACAATCGACGACGATGACAACAGATGCCTGGTGGATGTGAACAGCAGGCCCAGGCTCATTGAATGCAATTATGCCAAAGCCAAGAGAATGAAGCTTTACTGGCAATTTACTCAGGTAATTCTTACCCAGCAGCCATTTCAGAAAGTTTTAAAGCTCTGTTTCTGTGTTGAAGTGTGAATCTGTTTACTAACAGATTCTATCCTTGTTTTCTTTGCACACAGCCAGGAAGCTGGTGTTTAGTTTTGATCCTAATGTCAGCTACCTCAGTAGGGTACATAAATTGTATTATATTTTCTGAGTTCACCATGAATAACTTGTTTCTAAGGCAGAGCACTGTCATGGGAAAAGAAAAAAAGGTTATTTCAGTGGAGTCAAATGCAAAGTTAGAAACAAGGAACAGAAATCTTTTTATTTGTTTGTGTTTTTTAGATGTAGCAACTCAGAAATGGGGGTAGTGGATCGTTAGTGATAACAGCCTCATAATGAGCTAGTTCTGCAGTTTCTTTCTTAAAAAGGTTCATGCTTTTCCACATGAGTGTGAGAGATGCAGAAAGAGGCTCAAGGAAAGACTGAGAGGTGCTTTCATAGTGATGAGAATGCCGATAGGACACTAAGGCCAGGCCTGGTGTTCGCATTCATAACTGATTTAGAAACGTAAGGGAGAGTAAAGAAGCCACAGAAGTTCTGGGGCTAGAAAAGGTGCTCTGCCACATGACATTCCTGGAGATCACTGGTTTAGCTAAGAGGAAATGGCAAGGTGACTCAAGGCATCTCAGTGTTTACACAAAGGGATATAGGTCATCCTGAAGACAAAATAGGTTACAATGGTTGGAAGCTGAAGAGAGTCAAATTCTGTTTCTCAAAGAAAGACGAGTTTTTCCTAAGGCAAGTTTAACACAATGGAACCTTGCCATGTCAGGTACTGGCAAAGTGGTGAATCAATGAAATGAAATTACATTACTTTCTAAATCAAGTGCATGATTTAGCTTCTGGAGGAAATATCCTGTCTAGTGTGAGTTTGCCTAGTGTCACAGCTGCTGCTCTGCAGTTTTGAGTCAACATATCTAGTTGGGTGCTCCAGCCCACAGGCTGAGACTCACCATTAAAAGCAGTTTTTTTCCACATTTAATTTTTCAGTAACATCCATGTGGGTTTGCAAATATCTTTTCTGTCAACTCAATAATTTCTTTAACAGTCGTTATTTTTTAGAACCTTGTTAATACAGTTTGTATCAATCTTGGTGCAGAGAGCATCTGGACATTAGTCAGTAAAGCATAATACTAGCTTATTTTGTATTTATACTTGAAAGTCATCTGGGTCTTCAGGAGGTAACTCTCAAGCAACAGATCTTAAATCCCTAAATTTGCCCCTCAATGGCAAAGTTTTAATTATATCTTCTCACAAATTTTAACACTAGTCTTCTCATGAGGGGAACCTCACTGTATTCATCTCTGTACTTGATTTTTTAGTACCATTTCTAAAAAGTATGATTAAAGCTAAAGAGTATTTCAGTAATATTTTAGTATGGTCCACCTATCCAGTAATTGCACTGTATAACCCAAAGTTTTGGTGACGATTATTGGTTTCTACTCCAGGATATTGCCACTATTTCATAATACTGATTATGTTAGATGGTGACAATTATTGGTTTCTACTTCAGGATACTGGTACTATTTCATAATACTGATTATGCTAGATTATATTCAGGTGGGTGGACAGCAGTAGAAGGCCTTGATAACTTAGCTATTAAAATCTTTAAAAATGGGATTTAGCAGTATTAGGTTTGTTGCAGTTCCATGTTCCAGCTACAATCTCTCAATGAAGGTGCACCGCTGGTAAACTTGACTCCATGGCCTCTTTCTTCCTTCTGCAAAGGAGCTTCTCCCTGAGAGAAGTGAAAGCTAATTAGTTGTTTCTTCATGATAAATTAAGAGGCAAATGAAATAATTAAAAGTTTTCTTTTCACCAAGGATTTTGCTAATACCCAATATGATTAAAATGTCAATATTGCTCAACATACTGCTTGGTACCCAGCCCTGGGTACATTCTCTAAGTTAGAAGGAAGTTAATGTAATCAAGGCTTGCGAAGATCAACTGATTAACTCCATTTGAAGTTCTCCCATTTAGTGTGGTGAAAAAGTTGTGTTTGTGTGACTGTCTTGCAAGCTCTCTCTCTAAAAAGACTCCTTTTGCAATGACTTTTTTAAAGCCCTGGTATTTGTTTTCCATATTGTGCAGTGAGCAGGACTGCTGTGAGTATCAGGACTGTAAGCATTGATGCTTACATAGTCTTGAAACTTGTGAACTATTAATTAAAATGTAGATGGCGGTTGTAGCCTTTTGTAGCACTTTCCTTTAGCTGCAGATACGCTTTGACTTCTCCGGGTTCTTGAGCCATTCCATGAGAATGTCTGATGGTGTAGGTAAGTAAAAGTACAGCCGTGCAAGTGGAGAATTGTCTCAGAAAGGGAACAGGAAACAGACTGACCACCCAAAGTAGGATAAACCAATTGAACTAGATTTCCCTGACCAGCACAAAAATCTGTATTTTCCCTTCTTTACAGACATTAATGTTAAATTAGTTTAAATGGGGGAACACTGTAATCAGAGAGGCCCCACAGTTGTCTGTGGTGGGACATGGACAGCAGTCTGGTTGATGGAAAACTTACTGTAATAAGTTAGCCGAGACTCCATTTTCTTCATGCGGGAAAAGCTAATTCTTTATTCACACATTTTTTAAAAACCCTCTAAAGACCGCATGTAGCAAAAAGGGGGGAAAACACCGAAAACAAATACGGTAAAGGTTAAAAAGGCACAAAGCGCTTGTGGCTCCCGCCCCCGCAGAGCCGCCGGGTCTGTTAAAAATCCCGCGCAGCGAGACCGGGAGGGAATGAGGAAATGGCATTGGAGCCGTCAGCTCTGGGGAGGAGCTGTGAGCAGGAAATGTGGTCCGATCCCTGCCGTCTGCAGAGCTCGCGCGTTCCGTATGGAGCTGCGAACCGACGGATGACGGGGACTCGGGGGTTTCTGAAGGATAAAACTCACCCAGGCAGAGTGAGTTTTATCCACCAGATAAAACACCACCTCCCGCCACCGCGGCTTCCCGTGGAGCTGGAGCCAGCCACCCAGCATTGCTGCCCAGGGACACTGTGTCCCGCCGGAACTATTTTACAGAGGCGCAGGCACACAGATGCCGTCTGCTGGCTTTTAGTTCGGTTCCCGGCGAGGCCGAGTCTTTACATGGCTTAAATTGGAAAGCTGTTTCAAAGTGGCTATAACATTTTTAATAGTATTTCCAACATGAAAAATGGAATTAGAAGGTAGCTTTTCCATCGTTCATGGGTAGAGGGAATAGAAACGGACCTGTAGACACAGGAGGTACTGACCAAGAGGTCTCTGGAGCCTGCGGGGCGGGCGGTTGCCGCAGTAGCTGCGGTCGCTTCATCAGATTTTAATTTTTTAAACGAATTTCTAATAAAATACTATGTAGGGGTTTTGTGGCTAACATATCTTCCCTTATGGCCACTGCCCACAAAACTGCCCAAACTCGTCCCACCTTTCCATAGAAAAGGCATTTTTTACATCTACTCTCACATTGTCTTCTACGCCGCAGCAATAAAGTTCGGAAGTTCCTTTTATCCTTTGTGTGTCCCACATCTGTTCTTGACCGTACACTCACCACAGTTCTGGAGACCGCTGTCTTCCCACGTCTCAGTGGCAGCAATACGTTTTTCGGTGCACGCTCACTGCCCCTGGGCGCCGCCTTCCCGGGAGCTCTGTTGGTTTCTGTGCGCTCCCCACTCGGGTCTCGCCCCACCGCCCCGTTCTTGTGTTTGTGTATTTTGGGCAGTCCCGCACCCAGCTGTACCCAGAGCCTTTCACTACTTCGTGTATTCGCTGCTTGAATTTCGTTTCGCTGCGGACTGTTCGTTAGCGTCTTTGCGTAGTCCCGTCTTGGCTTGGCCCACGTCCTTTTCCCCGGCAGGCCTCGGCCGTCGCCTCCCGCGATCGCCTCGGGTCGCCAGATACTGTAATAAGTCAGCCGAGACTCCATTATTTTCATGCAGGAAAATCCAATTCTTTATTCGCATAACTTAATTTATACAGTTTTCACAGACCTCGTGTGCAACACCCATTGGCTGGTAGTTTTCTTACTACTTCCTTTTTTGGTCAGAAGGTGAATGTGTGTACATGCTAAGATTCAGGTTGTTTACATTTTTCCTTTGTGGCTTCTCATGGAACAGATCTTACTGTTTACACAGATCCACTTATTTTTCAACCTCAGAACAGATTGTTGTGCTAACAAACCTTCCATACTGTTATAAATGAAATAGCCTAAAACTGAAAAAATAAAAATAAAACTTATTTTAGCGTGACAGCGAACATGTGAAAAAAATACAGCCACGAAAACGGTCAGTTCGATCCCGGGAATCGATACCGGGCAAATGTGGGACAGGCCTCTATCGCACCAGTCCCCCCTCCATTCACAAAGTCCCACCACCAGGAGTCCAGTTTTATACTTTTTAGTTTCCCTGAGGCAGGGTTTCTTTGTCCACCATTCTATGTATGAGTATTCATCTGTCTTCTTTTGGGATTCTGAGTCTCATGAATAGGTTTTCTGGGCAGTGCTGATGAACAGATGAGATTTCCAAGAAGCCATCATCGTAGATCCTATCAGGCTTATCGGGCAGGTGCTCCTGGTCGTTAGGATCTCCTGATGGCCCATCTCCGAGGGCGCAGTATCTTTTTCATTTGGTGATTTTCTTATCCTGCCATTTATCTCTTCTCGGATGTCCACCAGCTTTCCTGGAATCCTCCTTTGTTCCATTTTCCTCAATCTTTATATTACTTTATTTCCAGCACAAATTAATATACAGATGTTACCCATAACAATACCAAGATTGTTTTTGCATGTGAACTTGCAAATTGCTTAACTACACTTAGAAGAGATGACATACTAGCTATTAATTTAATCAAGCAGGCCTGATTTTATGAGGCCTTTCTTTTATAAATTCTTCTATCTGTCACAACAAAAACTGTACCGGTTTTTCTTAAAAAAAAAAGTCTTTCAGGTAATATTTTCTTCCTCCTCTGTACTGTGTAATGATGAGTGAATTCCACATGACAGAAGTAGAAGATGAGGTTATCCTCATCTTAAGTTAAGGAGTTAGGGGACTCCTTGCTTCTGTAGATCTATTAAAGAATTATTTCATTAATTATTAAACCACATCTTTCAGATCAGAAGTGTGTGTATACACATATACATATGCTTGCGCATATATATATATCAAACTTTATTTCTTATTTTAATTTATCTTTTACTTTGGTTATCTATCTATAGTTGCAGGCAACTGGAGTCAGGCAGCCAGATGTCCACTGCTACCTTGTGGACAAATTTGACAGGCAGGCACTTGGAGGGAATCACTACCCTCTGGTATCTTTGTCATGTACAGAAACTTGCATTGAGCATTCAATGTTTGTAGTATGTGTTTGTATAATCAGGATCTATCTGAGCACATTTCCATGCTCCACAGTTTTGTACAGCTGCCAAATGCAACAAGACCCAATAAAATGTAGGCTTTGGTGGGATTCTTGCTTCCAAAGCTTCTCCAAGTGTTTATAACAGTGATTATGTCAAATTATGTAAATTAGCCCAGAAAAGACTCTCATCAACTGGGGGGTGTTAAAGAATTTGATTGTACAGGCTGTTAGTCACATCTTCTCTTAGGGAAATGTTTGTTTTGGAAATACTTTTGTGCTGGAATGTCTCCTAGATATTTGACAGCTCACCTAGTTCAGTCTGTCTCACCACTTTTTCATTTAATCAGAACAAAGTTAGAGCTTGTAGCAAAAGGCCAGTAAGTGATCAAAAATTAGAGATGGCAGAGAAGGTAGAGGCAAGAATTACATGCTAGTAAAAAGGTTGGAATTTTAGTAAAAATATGATGTGAAACGTGGTCTCAAGGAAGCTGCTTTGGCATCATGAAGCATGAGGAAAGCAAAGCCTCAGGCTATGAGCTGCATTTGGTGAGGAGCAGGTGCAGACACTGGTGGCAGCAGCAGCAGCTCCCATGGAATGGGGTGCTGACACAGAGCACCAGCTCAGCAGCATTTGTCACCGTCTCTGTGCTCAGTGAACCTGCTGGGGCTGCTGCAGTGATGGTGCTGCAGGTGGGTCTGGTGGGTGGCAGAGAAGGAACTATGGAACTGTGGGAAATGAAGGCCTGAGCACCTGGACAGGTGAGGCCTCGGGACATCTGTTGTTGATGTTTTGGAGAACCAGTACATTCTCAGTGCTGCAATCAGGTTTTACAGAGGGCAAATCCCAAATCTGGGGGATTTTAAGAAGTCTCTCAGTCTCCAGTCTGGTTTCTCAGGTTTATTGCTGATGCAGAGTCAGTTAACTGCCCTACAAGTGAAATTTGTCTCTATGTACCTCACCTGGGTGGCAGCAGAGCCGTTAGAAAGTTCACTTACCTTGTTAGGGCTCCTCCAGAGGCATAGCAAAGGCAAAAGGAGGAAGTTTTTCTGTAATTACTCTTTATCTTGAACTATCTTCCTGTTTCTGTTTAGTTGGACAGTGATGTGAATATTCCATTCTAACCAGATGAGCCACGCTCTCACTTTTGCTATTGTGAGAAATGCAACATGGGAGAGCTCTGTGAAAAAAGAGGCAAAAGAAAGGACACCAGGCTGAGCTAAAAATTTGGAATTAATTATTTACAGCTGTTTTATACTTAGTTAATTTAAGTAATTCAGCTTCCATTGTGGTTGCCATAGAAAGGTGTGAAGAATCTGCATCCATAGGGATGGACACTCACCACACCCTTCATTGGAGGGAGAAGATGTGCAGATCCTGCTCTCAGCACTGTCCTGTTCCCATATCTTCTGATAACATTGCTTGTGCATGGTGTGGAGAATTGATTCTAGTGACTGCTAAAGGTTTCCACAGGATGTCTTCCCATTCATAAATGTTTGGAGGGAATAGTTTTAAGCTATGGCCAGAAGCTGTAAATAAAATTTGTTGCTGACAGCTGTAGTTACAATATGTATTTCCTAAATGTCGTAATAGGAATTGCTTGAGAAGGAAAAGGGAAGACAGACAAGCATATTAATTACTGAGCTGTTACAGGTATTCCTTAGATAAATATGATGATTTATATCTTATTTGAATAGGTATTAGGTAATAGATAAGGAGATCTTCTGTTTAGCTGTATAAAGAAAAAATAGACCTTAAAACTACTTAATTTGCATCTTGTTCCTCCTGCAGACTTTGGCCTTTCAATTACTCTTACCCACCTTTATCTCATGAAAATAAAGGTTGTGTAGTACTATATTACCCACTGCCACATCCCACAGAAGCACAGGAATGCAGCTGCATGGCGGGATTAAACTGCTGGACTGGGAAACAAGCAGCGAATCTCTGTACCAATTTCAGATGCCCCCTTGCTGAGCACATAGAGTGCAGAAGCAGAGCCCAACACTATTACACAGCAGCCTAATTCCAGTGTCCACTCCTGTTTTCATCCCATCCATTAGCCAAGGACATCAGTCTACAAGAGGGATTCGTCTCAGTGGAGCTGTGTGTGCCTGAGGGAACAGTGGCCCCCATCCACTTCATCAGGTTCCCCCATTATGAGAACCATAGGCTGGCAAAGCAGTATCATTGATTTATCAAGAGTTTGGATTTATGTGGTATTTCTAACCACAAAGGATGCAAATACTCTCAATATGTCTCTGTAGTTCAAGACATGCTGTACTGCTATAGAACTGTGTTAAAAGACATACAGATTTTGGTCCTGCAGGAGAAATATAAAAAAAACCAGAAGCTAATTACTCAATTAAATGAGCCAATAGACTAGATTAAGCCCTGGATTTTTAGTGAGGCAGTCTGATTTTTAAGTAACTAGTGTTGCTAAGTGTGGAGTTTTGAACCTCAGACATAAAGGAGCACTTCCACAAACCCTGGAGGGCCCAGTCTTGGTGTAGGGGTCCAGTACATTAGCAGCACTTCTATATTTAGGTATTCTTTGCCCATTTTTTGATCAAATATTACCCCAGCTTGCCTGTACTTAATATTTGAACTAACTGGATAACAGCACAAGATGTTATAGCTGGAGGACGAGGAAGCTGAACCATTGTTCTGCTCAGACATGAGAAAACGATAATGTTTCGACTTTCATTTTGCTTTAGCAAATATGTCCCTAAGACATGTGTAACGTAATAACAGTAATGCTGTAATATTTTAATATGATAATATTAATTTTTAAAATTTTAAATTAAATTAAAAATGCTTCTTTTTTATTCACCATGAACTACATCTTACTATGAACCTATAAACATTTTAGTACCATGCAGAATGGAATTGAGAAGTACAAAAATCTGAATGCATACAGGCTTTTTCCATTTGGAATACTTGACTGTAACTTAAATATGAAAATGTATATGCAAAAAGCATGCATAAAAATATGGAATAGAAATATTGCTATAAAATACTGTGTTTTAACAACTGATGTTAGCTTTGCTTGGCAGTTATTGCTAACTGATGTTAAATTTACTTGTCAATTATTGCTGTAGCTAGTGGTAACCAAAATTTCATTGTATCAGTTTAGTTTTCTGTTTGGAGTAATTTCCTAGTAGCAAGTTTTAATCTTTGCAAATTGGTGTAGAACTTGCCAGTTAGAAAGTTTGTGTGAAATACAGCAGTAAAATGAGCTTTTAGTGGGTGCATTTCAAATCTTTTCTAGCATATCACATTATGCAGTATTTACTCTCCTGAGAACTACATTTAAGCTCCAAAGTCACTTGTGCTGAATTAATTTAGAAGAAAGTTAACACATACCCATGTTTTTCCTTCTAAACAGATACCCTATTTGCATATTTTAGCATCTAATTTTAAATGTCACATTTATTTACCAAGAAATTATTTGTTCGAGCTGCACATGATTCTTCCTCATTTCAGCTGTCCGGATAGGCTGCACCCAACAATGGCAGATGACAGCTGCTGCCAAGGCACTGTATAGCATTGTCGTGTCAGGCATGCAAAACCATGGCCAAATCCAGAATATCTCCTACAACTTGAGTGATAACCAGCACTTACCAAGTGAAGGGCCTGAGTTTCAAGGGATCTGAGCTCTGCTTTTGGTTCCTCCTTTGCATTACCACACCAGTCTCTGCTTGGGTTCTGCATTCCCCAGCTGTGGGAGGGATGGAAGGAGTTTTGCTGCTATTATTTCTAAATTCCCAGCTGAAAACAGAACTTCGTCAAGTGAGTAAAAGTTGCATCTTTAATCCCAATGGAGTTAAAAGCAGTATGTATGTAAGTAAGATTTGGCTACCAAGTAATCATCTACAGTCTGAGTAAGAAGATGAGAAAAATGTTCCCTTGGAAGTCAAATAAATCAGGATGAAAAAATTGACAAGAAAAGAGTGTTTGTTATTCAGTGAAATGATCAGGCCATCAGCATGATGTCCTGAACCCAAGAGTGGTGACACTCAGTATATCAGACAAAAAAAATAGATTATTTTCATTACTGTGTGAGTAAACTGCAAAAGGTTTGTGCTGCAGCAGCAAGGACATTCCTTTTCCCAGTATCAGTTATAATCAGATTTGAGTGGTTGGTGGGGAAAAAGTTGTTTTCAATAACTAGACACTATGATCAGAGTCCCAAAGAGCCCAGCCTAAATTCCCATGTTAGAATATGCAGATCAATTGAAATAGTGGTGCAAATTCATTTCCTAATTTTCTTCACTTGGCACTCAATTTATTTCTTACGCTCTAGAGACTGGTTTAATCATAAGCATATAATGATAATGCAAGTAGTTCAGGAAATACAAAAAATCTTAGGTTTCCTAGTTGTGCTGAAAGGAGTTTCTCATTTATCTGTCTGGAGAAGAGTACCTAGGTATAACCTATGCTAAGGCTGGTAAATAGCAGTGTGAAGTTGTGTTCTTCACATTAGTTGTCCATCTGTGCTATGTTAGAACAATATTTTCATCCGTAGGGAGAAAAAGAGAAAGAATAAGGCAGTGAGGTACTCCTAGGCACGAGCTACAGCTCCAAGAAGTGTATGGGTTTGGACCCCTCACTATCAGCAAGACATTGAGATGCTGGAGTCTGTCCAGAGAAGGGCAACAGAGCTGCTGATGGGTCTGGAGCACAAGGCTGAGGGAGATGGAGATGTTCAGCTGGAGAAAAGGTGGCTCCTGGGGCCTTATTGCTCTCTGGGAAAGGGTTGTAGCCAGGTGGGTGTTGGTCTCTTTTTCCCTGCGATAGGATGAGAGGAAATGGCCTCAAGCTGTGCCAGGGGCAGTGTAGATTGGATATGAGGAAAAATTTCTTCACTGGAAAGGTAGTCAAGCGGGGGAATAGGCCACCTGGAGAAGTGGTGGAGTCTCTATTCCTGGAGATACTTAAAAGACATGTAGAAGTGGCACCTAGGGACATGGTTTGGTTTGGTTACAGAACTGATTGTGTTGAATTAACTCAGTGATCTACACGGTCTTTTGCCACCAAAACACTTCTGTAATCCTATATACAACAATATTACTTCAAACAGGAAAGCAAAAGCTAGGAATACACAATTTGCTGCATCACAGAGCACAAAATTAATTAACTAGATTAATTACCCCATCCAGAAGACTGCCCCAGGGAATGGTCAGTGCTTACTGTTTCACAGAAATGAGCTCTGTTGTGAGCCAGCAGTTCACTGTAAGTCCAGGAGAAGGATTCCCTTCTTGACCAGTGACATTCTCTCTTCAAGAAGACTGAGGCTTGATTTGTCTAAATGATCATCTCAGCATGCCTAAGAAGAGTTATCAGCACTCTTAAAATTAACTCAGCCCATCAAAAACATCTAGTCAGTCACTGAACATTGATGTCTGAGACAGTGAATTCAACAGGTTTCCTATACTCTCATAAATCACAATAGTTGTAGCAAATCCTTTATCTAACACTCATTTTTTTCTTAGAAACTTTGTTTACCAGTTCCTCACTGCTATTCACAGGTATTCATACTTTTGAACACCAAAGGCACTAATTTTCATTCCCCTACTAAACAAAGTCCTGCTTTTATTTCATGTTACTATATTTTGTAATTTCCCCACCATCTGAATACTCCATCACACTTCAAAACATCTTTGTTGCCTTTCTCTTACACTTAGACATCTTGAAGCAAGCCTAGATCACAGCAGATGAATCAAGCCTGAGTTGTTTGCAGAAATCATTTATATGTAATCTCAGAATGAAAGAGAAATAGGTAACTTTTTCGAGCTTTTCAAAAAATGCATTATTAAAACATGCAAATAAAGCAAATGTCTCACACTCCTGTCTTTTTCTTGGTTTTATCAGGATATTGTTTCACTACACAGGCAGCTGTTGCATGGCACAATCAATGAAAAGAAAGATTGTAAAGAATTCTGGGTTTTA
This sequence comes from Cyanoderma ruficeps, assembly GCA_008694505.1. Taxonomy (NCBI): domain Eukaryota; kingdom Metazoa; phylum Chordata; class Aves; order Passeriformes; family Timaliidae; genus Cyanoderma; species Cyanoderma ruficeps. The sequence continues at coordinate 2,228,537 of VZDJ01000246.1, forward strand.
CTTAGAGAAAAATTACCCTGCAGAAAAACTGGACAACGCATTGTCTTTGGATATTTTCTATAGGTCAAGTCTCACACAAGACTCCAGAGGTGTTTCAAACACAGGATTTACCTATATCCAGCTCTTCTCCTACTAGAGAGAGTATAAAATGTAGCAGTTGTAGTTGTTGCTGTGAACTGACATAGTTTAAAAACACATCTTAAATTCTATTTTGGAGCTTGAGTATCGAAGCTGGAGCACTTAGTAGCCAGGAATGTGGTGGGTTCTGCATATGCAGTTTTCTGAATGCTACCAAGTAGGACAGCAGGCAGATTAGGGCAAAGGAAGACATGAGAGACAAGTGTGAACATCATCCCCTTTAGTGGTGAGGAAAATAAAATTAGAAATATCAATCTGTGAATAATCCCTCACCACCATGCATCTCTGCAGTTTACTCCTTTTAAGTTCCCAAAAAGGCAGTTTATTTCTGAGTGACCTGTCCTGTTACTGGTTACTCAGGACAGCTGTGGTCAGAAAACCAAGCACATCATCCTCTGCACAGGATCAAGCCAGTTTTTCCTTTTCCACAAAGGACTTAGAAGGTAAGCCTGGCTCTCAGAAGATCATCATAACACATCATCATCTGGATTTGCTGCCAAACAAAAACTGAATAATGCCTTCAGCTGTAAATTCTGCATTTAGCCATAATTATCAGGGCTATGTATGGATAAAAGATTCTCCTTTCAATTGGCTTTCCACTCTACCACAGCCACCACCTGTGCTCCAAGACAGTGTTCTATAATTAACTCCAAAAATTATTTTATTACCATAAACAATACTTGTTTCTGCAGATGATCTTCTAGCATGTTAGGTAGATTTTCTGGCCACTGCTGATACAGTAATAATCTGTGTTTACTTTCTGAAAAATACCTTAGTCTGGCTAATGTATTTGTACTCCAAAATTTCCATTTTCTTAGTGTTATTCTGATTTTCTGTAGTAAAACACATTTCCAGCTATCATATCCTAAAGATCTTCTTGGTATTTTAGTGAAGGCTTGAATTCAATTATTTTCAAGTTACTCTTTTCTTAAACTTGATATTAACAGGACTGCAACCTGTTAAAAATCTGTGATAAATTGTTAATATATGTGGAGAAATGTTAGTGGTAGATATATATCCACATGTTCCATTTCTGATTTTTTTTCTGTATCTCTGTGATTTGTTTTCTATTCCAGTAACATTCTCTGTATAAAACTGCATTTCCTTGTACTGAGTTTAATTGCTTTTAATACCTTAATTAACAGTATCATGTATTTCTGTGTCCTAGAGAGAGTAAGCAAATCAGACAACCCAATCTAGAGTAAATAAAACAGAAGATGATTGCACAGACCACTAGTTACTGAAACCTGCTCTGGACATACAGATGAAGCTGCTTCATTTGACTTGTCACAGCTGCAGTATTAAAAATTTGGTGCAGCATTATGAAAATTCACCATTTATGATCATGTAAAACCTGCACACTCATATGTCTTGGGAGAAGAATGAGACAAGATTGTGATGTAGACATTAAAGCAGTGTAATTGTTGAATGATGTGTCTAATCCCACTGTCAGAGGATGTTTCACAGTATTTACACACTGAGTACCAGCAAGTGGATGTAAGTGCTTGGGTGGATACCTGAGAACAGAACTTGAATGCAGGAGCAGGGGAAAAATTTACTTTTTCCTTAAGAAATGGTTTGGCTGATCCCTATTATAACACTACTTAAGTTTACATTATACATAGTAATTAGTTTTGTTTATTATTGGAAAAACAAATTCACATTTTAAGTGTGTCTTGTAAAAATTCTCATTTGCTTATCTACCCTGTAAATAAAGATACAAATAGCTGAACAGATAACAATATATTTTTAATATACAAACCTGCTGTATATGATACTTCATATACATAAAAGCAGTCAAATGCACCTTATTGTCACAGTAGTCACATAAAATATATTAGGAAGCATGTCTTTGAGTAAAAGCAGATAACAATATACTTCAGTGAGGAATATTTCAATTAAAGTGGTTCAAATTAATTGATGAAAAATTTGAACAGCAAAAGATATGTTGTAGAGCCTACTTTACTTACAGCATACCTGTTAGACAAAAAGTTGGAAATTTTGCCATACTTCTTTGGATTCAAGAAGGAGTTAATCAGTTACCTCTATATTTT
>VZDJ01000246.1:2230779-2370052 GCA_008694505.1 Cyanoderma ruficeps
GGGTAATACTGAAAATGCATTAATTACTGGATGGGATAAATTATATTCCCTTCTTCCTGTGAACATTTTCTTACTGCTTTAACATCCGTACAGAAGTAAATCACACAGAAGAAAAAAAAGCCTTGTATAAAATTTGAGTAATTTTCTTTAGGATTAAATTTGTTGTACTAACAGTCATTGAAAATTTACCCCAGTGTTCTGGGGAAATGCACAAGGAGATCAAGTGTTCTGTCTGGAGTGGAGATTATCTCTGTCTCATATACCTCACCACAATTCTTTCATTCAAATATATCAAAGCAACAGCAAAGATGAGAGTTTCTGCCTCAAAGGCAGAGTGAACATGTAAATATTTGAGGTCACTGATTGAGTCCAAATAGAAAATTAATAGACTAGGGAATGCAGCGATCTATATAGTGTATGTGATAGGAGGCTGGATATACTTATTAACTTTTCAAGACCTTTTTCTGAAATAGCTATGTTTAGGCAAGCAGGTAAGAGCATGTTTTTTCTCTTTCGGGTGGAATAACATGAGCTTTAATGTGATGAGCAAAAAGCAGGTTTAAACTCTGAAAGGAAAAATGTACACTTTGGATAACTCCCTAAAAATGGCCGTCAGCCTGATTTTCAGTAATGCTGGCAACCTGCAGTGCTCATTTAACATCCTTCATCTCTACAAGTGATCAGGTCTTTTAAAGTGATCAGGTCTGGTGACTGTGCATCCACCACCCCCAGTAAACCAAAACAAATCCCACAGAACAGTTCAGCAAAACCTGTCTTAATTACCTTGCACAACTTGGTGCTGCAAGGGTTTGCAGGCATGTCAAACGGTGTTCTTAAGTGCCATATTATTGGATAAATTCTGCTTTAGTGAAACACTGGGAAGGAAACCCCTTACATATGGTAGAAATGCAGAAAGTACAGTGACTCTAAAGGAAGTGAAAAGCATTTGCTTTCCACTCTGCATACCAGGATGTTGACTTGAGACAGCATTAACATTAAAAGTACACTTACAAACCACTGGATCAATTTTCTGTGTGTCTGAGTACCAGCAGGAGTTGAGAACACTTGTGCTTCTCACAGGAATTGCTTCAATTTGCTTTGCAAATGCCATGCAGTTTTCAGTCAGACTGGTTAGTGCTGACACGTTCAGTCTGTTTTTTACGGAATAGTTGACCTGGCTGCTTATTTATCTTCTTAAGACTTCTACTCCCATTGAGCTGCTTCTCATCATCAGTGATCTTACCCCTAATTCTGTTCAATTGTGCAGAATTCCTCTTGAAACTTGTTTCAGCCTACAGGATTGTGTTTAGTGTCTCATGATTAAAGAGATTACTCTAGGCTATCAATTTTTGCCGTTAAATTGGAAAGTAGAGATCTTGTCTAGAATGGGGGAAGGAATCCAGATGGGCAACTCACCTTTCACTGAGCCTGAAGCATAGTAACACAATAAACCATTTTGCCAAGCATGCAGTAAACTCAATTATGAGAGTTTTATACAAGTTTGGATTACTGCTTGCTAAAAAAAAAAATAAAGCAAAAAATAACCTAAAGGACACCTTTGCCTGCATTTGGCTCTGAGGTTCCAAATGATGATGACAGACTGCCGAAACCATTCAGCAATGCTGTAATTTGGAGGCCGAGCCAGTTAGAGGAGCAAAACATAATGTTAGCTTTTGATGCCTCAATCCTGCTTGCTCAATTTTTTCACTGCAGTTACTCAGTTCAGGTGCTTTAATGCTTAGACAGCTCACTAGTTCAGGCCTTGCAACCTACATTAGGTGCCCTGTCACCAACCCAGAGCTGACAAGACAATCCTACTGTCCCAGGCTTGTATTGGGCATATGAAAGGGTGAAAATGAATGCAGTTAAGTAGAAAAATAACAAGAAATTTTAAGTAAGTGCCATACAAACCTTCCTCCCTGTACTTGAGAGCAATTTTTTCATTTATATGGCTGCTGAAAACATCTAAAGCTGTGTACAGTCTCTGAGGGCTGAAGCAGTGGCTCTGCACAGGTCTCGCTCGCATCTCTTAGAACAGCTTAGCTCCTAAAAGGCCTTGAGCCTTCCTGTTTCTCTTTTGTGGTTAAAAAAAGCATGTCTTTCTAGAAGCATCTGCGCTGTTTACAACACTGAGTTCACGTATATTAGCCACTGTTTAACTTTGGTGTCTCTTTTCTATTTCATACAGCAGCTCTAATGTACTCAGCAGGGTGATTTTCAGTAGCCAATGCAGAGTACTTCCCACACATCAAAAAGAGCTTCCTTGGCTTTTTATCTCCCAATTCACTTGTTTCTGTTAAATAAAAGCCAGATTTCACATGAGGGCGCATCAGAAATAGTGCAGGAGTGTGAGGGGACTCTATATATATATATGCTTTTTTGGTTGCTTGCTTGTTTTGTTTTTCCTTAGGAGTACACTTTGTTTGTGTAGCTGCCTATATTAAAGTGTTTCTCATGAATACATTTACTGTAACACCTAGGTCTGCTCTACAAAATTTAGAAAAAAGGAAAAAACATTGTCTCCACTGTGAACATCCCCCTTCCTCTACCCCCAGATCCACGAGGCATTTGTGCCCATTCAAATGAAAGAAGCCCTTGACCACTGAAACAAATGGGAATTAATGGGAAAAATTCCAACTCTGCATGGCAGTCTTTAAGTCTTAAATGCTGTGCATTCCTCTACCTGACAGACTTCCAAGTGCCATACTTCACAAAGAAATGGAGAGAGGGAATTCTGTTCCTCTCTTTGTGCCTTATGATATATTTTCATTGCATCTCCTTATGATGAAAATAAGCAAGTTAGAAATGACAAGAGAAGCCTAAGAGTACCATGCACAGAGTCATATCCCATGTCCAGAAATCAGGCAAGTGATGGAGCCAACCAAGTTAGATTTCTAACAAGACAAAGTGGGACAGCTTTTCTCAGCTTCCAGTGCAGGTTCTGAGCTGAGAATGTCTCCAGCACCAAGAGCTGGATGAGAGACAACCAAGAAATGAAAGATACAAAACTAGTTTACGTAGCTAACAGCAACAGAGTTGAAAAAACAAGGAAGTTAATCTCAATTTTGGGTTTAGGCAGAAACACTTGTAAGGTGTAATTCCCAATTCCCAGTTTAAGCCAAGAGAGCTGACCCTGGGTGCCATGCAACACTGAGTCTATGCAGTGGAAAACCACGCACCAGAGCTTTCATCAAGAATAAAAATGTCATGTTTTCTAGAAGAAAACAAAATAACTGTTCCTTTCACAATGAGAAAATACCCATTTACCTCAGAGTTGTACAAGTGAATAACCTAGTTCAGATGTCATTAAATTAATTTGGAGGAAAAAAAAAATCAACTTCACTATAATGAGTTCCAGAAGGCCAAAGTAACTGAGGAAGTGGGGGAATGAGAATAGTGGGGTGGGGATGTAGGATGAGTGTCTAGGATAAGAGAAAAAATGGCATATAATAAAGCTTTGACAATATTTTCATCCTAGTTTCTTCACATTTCTTGTATGTCATGCAGTGTTTATTGCTTTTGGATAGTTTGGAGTTTATGCTCCCACCAGACAGCCAAATTTAACTACTGTTATTAATAGAAATGTCAATAACAGTTATACAGCAGTGGGAAAATACAGTTCACTCAGCATTTCACTATGGAGGTGTATTAAAATGCCTCTGCAAGCCTGTCTGTCTGGTAAAGTAATCGGAGGAAATTGTATCAAGGCTGCACATAGACCTACCAGGAGGATTCATGGGAGCCACAGGTTTTGAAGTTTTGTGGATTATTCTAGAAATGGTCCCTCTTACCCAAACCTGTATTTAAAATGTGAGGCTTTCAAATCTAATTCTGTACTTCATTAGCCAGGCCCAAAATCTCATTTTAGAAGTCATATCTTAGAGAAAGTTCTTGCTGAGCATTAGTGGTGGGGTAGGAGAGGACCCTCAGCCATCTGTCTGAATGAAGCAGAGTCTGTGCTGAATGGCACAAGCTGCCCTTGTCTGGGGAACAGCCTGTTCTGAAACAGCACACAGGCTTTCTGTGGGGTTTCTACCAATATCGTTGTGATTATAACAGAAATCCTTCCCAGTTATGACTTTATAATGCAAGGTATAACACAGATTTGAACAAAACTATGAGGTGGTGGGTTTTTTGTATGGAATTGGGTGTTTGGTTTGGCTTTTTTATAGCTACTATTTTTTCCCATGGTACATACAAGCAACTTAAATGTTTCTGCTCTTTGCATACTTGAAGTGTACTAATCTAATTCTTTGCAGATTAAGCCAGTAATTCTCTACACAAGTCTAAGATACTTTAGAGAAAGCCACTTTCAGACTTCTGTGCAATTACTCTACTCTGTATCTCCATGTATCTTGGAAGAAACCTCCCAGATGCTGATGTGTACAAGTTATCTGTTGCCTTCCTTAGACAGGAGAGAGGAGGAAAAAACCAACTGAAAACAGATTTCAAGTGGGGAAAATGTAATTTATGTCACCTGCATGACAATTTAATTTTAACTGAGGTCTATAGCTGTCTCTGTGATAGCAGTGCTTTAAAGCTTGATGCAACTCAAAAGTGAAAGCAGGGCTTTAATAAGGTAGCATTAAGCTGGGAATTGAACACAAGCAATACTGAAGATTAGCAACAAAAGATTACAAAAGACATTTCAGTATTCAAGGAATAAACAATTTTTTGTATTTTATCTTTTATACAGCATGCTCTGGCTGTCTTTTGCCTTATTTTGGTGTTCAGAAGTGCAGCAGAGCCACAAAATCAGGGAACTGAAGCTAACAGGAAAGCTTGGGCTCATGGTTAAAATGTATGGCTAGCAACACAGCTCAATTCCAGAAATCCCATTTGCTGAAATGGAAACCAGGCAATTGAGACTATTGCAAATTGCATCAGAGATTAAACCAGCCTGTGACAAAGGAACCTTCATTCAAAATCCAACACTTATCTTGCCTATAACTGGAAAGTTTTCCACAGTAGACAGACACTGGAATGTTCTGTAACTTATATTACCCCACAGCAGCAAGGCAACAAGATCAGTGTTTAACACAAACACTTCCTTTTTCTTTTTTCCCCCCAATATTTTTACAGGGAGGTCCTATCCAGAACCGGAAGTCCAAGCGCTGCCTGGAATTGCAGGAAAACAATGAAAACGAATTTGGATTTCAACTGGTCCTTCAGAAGTGCACTGGACAGCGCTGGTCCATAACAAATGTCCTGAGAAGCTTGTCATCATAGCAGACTAAATTTTGTACCCATTTCTTTTGCTACTGTGTAGCAAGTACTGCATTGTCACCTGCTGTACTGTATTCCTCCCGCTTCCCATCCCCCCAGTTCCTTCTCGCCCCTTTTTTGTCTCTGGTTTGATTTTGTGAGTGTGTGGAAATAGGGTTTGTGGGCTGGAAATAAGACATTTTTATTTCCCAATTATGTTTTCACGACATTTATAGAGATGCTGAATGACAGGTGATGGCTAGGCTATCCTAAAATATTTTACAACTGTAAATAGGAGGCAAATGGAGAATATTTATAACTCAAACTTTTATTGAATAAAAAAGTGCAAACACCATCTGTCTAGCTGTCTCCATGGAAATCCATTTGGAAGTTAAGTGCTTGTTTCATTGCTTTCATTAACCCAAGCCTGATCTGAGCATGTTGCTGTAGAGCATCAGAATTCTCCAGATTTGTGATAAAAAGTTCTACCTGCACACCAATAGCTACAGTGATTCTCCCTCTCCAGAGATCTGTCTAGACCACTGTAGCCACTGGTGTGCAAATACAGGGGGAAGGTGTGGTTGTGTGGAGGTCTACAATATGCCCCTGAGTGTTTTTCCTCTGCAGTACCACTTTATAAAACCCCAGAGAGAACCCCTGAGCTCAAGTGAGGCAGGGAAGAGAATTTGTTAAAGAAGAAAGGAAAAAAAGCTACAAGAGAGAAGCAGCAGCTACTGGAAGAAAACTAAAATATAAACCCTGAAATTTTGCAGTGGATTAGCTTCCATTTCAGTGACTGAACTTTCCTTCCAATTCTTCCTTGTTTTTACAACTTCTTTTTTTAAATGCACTTGTTCCCTGGGTACCACAGACTTGGGTAAAAATGGCTCCATCCAAGAGAAAAAGGTATGAATTTACTCTGTCTTTCTCCCTGCGTTGAAGGAGGTATGAATGCAATTCCATATCACTTCATCTACGACTGATGAGGAGAGAAAGTTTGATGAGGTAAACCAGAACACTGGGATTACTAGAGTCTATTTCTAGCTGCTTTTATTTGTATGTAAATTCCTTTCTCTTTTATTACGCTATTTGTTCATTTTATTCTGTTTGCTACCTTAAGCAACAGTCTTGACCTGTTTTGGAGCTGGTTATGTGCCAGACTGTCTTTTACAGGCTACCTTCATGTTCAGCATCAGCTCACAGCATTGCTTCCTGGGGCTGTTCAATAAGCCTTGGGGCACATTAATGACAGGTGTTCTAATTTATGCTATATATATTTATCATATACATAGATGTATAGTTACCATACATCTGCTTCTCAAAGAGGAAAACCTTGAGCCAACAACAGGAGAAAAGTCATAGAGGTGGTGATGGGCTGAGCACCTGACCTTCGACTGGCTTCACACATTAAAATTGGAATTAGAATGCAGAGTCATTTTGAGCAGTCCCTAATCCAGCCATTCCAGATGAACGGGGAAGAAACTGCATGTTCAGACAGAAAAAACATGGAACACATGCAGAGAAGCAGGAGACAAACTGAGCTTCCTTCCAGCAAAAATACCGAGGCTTCAGTGCATGGTGATGCAGCCATGAGGAAAAAACAAATGCTGTGGATCAAATCAGTCCTCTCTTGATTTCTCCAGGCTTGCTGCTGTGGGCCTTCACTTTTTGGCCTGGGGATGTTTTTATTTATGAGCACTAGAGGGGGATACCTGGCAAAGACTTGAAAGAAAAGTGCTGAGCTCTGAGCTGCTATGTTTAATACCAAAATGAGTATCCTGTGTCTAGAATCTGCCCAGAGAAGATTGGAGTTACTCCTGATCACATTGTAGCAGCGTGCTGATGGTCACTGCCAAGTGAACAAAAACCCCAAAACCCAAAAAACAACACCCCACTTAAGTGACCCACATCATGGTGTCAAACCACAGAGTCATAGAATGGTTTGAGTTGGAAGAGGCCTTAAAGATCTCTAGAACATCCCTCCTGCCGTGGGCAGGCACACTTTCCACTTGCCCAGGTCAATCAAGCCCCATCCAGCCTGGCATGAACAGTTGCAGGGATGGGGCATCCACATTCTCTGGACAGCCTGTGCCTCACCACCTTCACAGTAAGAAAATTCCTCTATATATCCAACCCAAATTTCCCCTCTTTCAGTGTGAAGCCATTGCTCTTTGTCCTAGCACCCGTGTTCTGTGCTATCCAGCCCAGCCTCCCTGCTACACATCAGCTCCAGGGCTGCTGCTTCCCTTGATTCCCATGGGACCTCCACTCAGGAACACTTTCATTCAACAACCTTACAGGGTGTCCCTTGGTGGTGACTGTGGGTTTAAATTTGAGCACCCTGCAATTCTAGTAACTACAGAAGAATTACCAGAATAAAAATTTTTGGTGGGAAACCCCATAAATCTCGACTTGAAACATTACTTTGTACTGCAGCAATTTGGCTATAGGTAAAATGCATGTTTTAGAACATTACTTTCCCTTTGTTTTTTATCATGGAGCAAACATTTTTATGTGATAATATAATAAAGGGAAAGGGGTTTAAACCTCTGGGTAAGCCTACAAAATGGATACAGTAAAAATGAATGTACATAAGCATTTATATTCTTGTGCTCTGAGACCTCAGGTCTCTGAACAGACTTTTCTTTGACAAGCCTCTCAGAAAAATACAACAGCACAAGCAGAACTGAAGGACGTGCCACATTTCACTGGACACTCTTAGTCATGAACTGCCTCATCACTACTTTCTTTTGCCGCTGCATAAAAATTACACAGATATAGGAGCACTGCCTCACACTGTAAAAGACAATCAAAAGTACCAAGTGGAAAATAAAACTCATCTTCACTTCTTCACTTTCTGGAAAACTATAGAATCTTATTCAACCATCAGTTGCCTCAAAAGGTAAAAAATACTCCGTAACAATAGTTGTTTGTATTTGGGGGGAATGGGGTTTGATTGTTTTAAAGAGGAACAGTTAGCAAAGAATACCATTCCAGAAGTCATATAACTCCTCAGAGTCTGGTCAGAGATGAAGATGACCAGAATGATCCAGTCAGCTCCCTCTTCCTCCTACTGCTTGACAACTATTCCCATATATTTTGATCAGTTCTTCTTGACAAATAACAACAGAACATCTACCAACTGGTAAGGATATACTGACCATACTGAAACATCACATTTCAAAAAAGCCTAAGCCTTCTTCCTGCAGTTCTTGCTTAAATATTTATGAACAGCAAATATCTTCTCAGGTATTATTCACTCATACCAGCATATCACCTACAGGGGTTTCCCAAGGCTATAGGGCTTCCCAAGGCTGTAGGGTTTCCCAATGTTTCCCACTGTGTGCTCTCTCCCCATATCAGCACATGGGGCAAGATACCAGCACCAAGGAGGAAAGAAGTTGTGCTGGTGACATGAGGCCAACATGCAGAAAAGGCAGTTCCACAGCCTTATGGGTGGCTTGGGTTTGGCTTGCATCAGAGATCCCTTGGCAGTACTTCTGGAGATGGGCTGTACAGTCATCAGAAAAGACTCAGGCTCTAGGAATTTATTAATTTATATGTTTATGTACTTATTTTTACAAAGCTACAGGTATTCAGGGGCCTGGATTACCAACACATACCTGTTCATTCCCAACTGGAACTCTGACAGGAGAATTCAAGATTATGCTTGCCTGCCAGATCTTTCCAGGCTTGCCAGCATCTGCTGGGAGTGACTGTGCAGAGTAGGGTTTAGGATTGTCCTCTTATGCTGTGGAAGAGGCTGAGGAAGAGGTTTTTTTGGTTTTGTCTTTCTGAAAGACCAAAATTTCACCCTCCAACATCAGGCCTCATGTGTCTTTTATAAACAGAAGTTTATCAGTCAAAACTGATCACTGAGCCTTTTTATATATGTTAATCAAGAGGTAGTTGCAAAAATGTTAATTAGCTGTCATATAGTCATTTTATGCTGGGTAACACTGAATACTTACTGTCCTGGTTTAGGGCAAATTTGGGAGGAAACCTCCGAATGGGGTTTCCTCTGCAGAGCAAAACCCAAATGGCCCCTCCCCCCAGTCGGTCCGGAAAAAGAACTTCCTCGGAGAAAAGTGGAAAAACTATTTATTTAACAAACAAACTGCCCACAAACATAAGGAATGAATGATATGAAACAACAAAACCTCTCGCTGGTCCGAAGAGAGAGAGAGATGGCAAACTGAGAGAAGTCCTTGCTTGTGGGCCAGCTCAGCTCTCTGTCTCTTCTCAGTCCTGATCCCCTTCGGCGCTGGAAAATGCCCAGATCCAGGCCTGGGTGGGCCACAGGTGCAGTTCCTGGTGCTCCCCTGGGTTTTCAGTCCAGAACAGATTTAAACAGTCCCAAGAAAAAAGGAAAAGGGAAAAAAACAGTCCAGGAAGCTTTTTTGCCTCAGCTAGCTAGACTAACTAAAAAGGAAAAAAACTCTCCTGCTGCTGTCCGTGCACCCGACGAAAAAAACCTTCAAGGACGATGATGAAAAAAAGTGAGGAGGAGTGAGAAGTGCTTTCCCAAAACAAACTGTGCGCGTCTTCTTCCCTGCTCCTCTCAGAATCAGTCTTAAAGGTACAGAACACACACAGCACAGACAGAACAGACGATTGGTGATACAGGCATCATAGTCACCCTAGGACACTTACTTAGCTGGAGATATAAAGGGAAACAGATTTTGTAAGGTCATACTTAAATAGATTGTACCACAATTTTGCTTTCAGACCTAAATTATGTGTATCTGTGTGTATATATCTTTACATCATCAAATATATGTAAATTTATATATAAAACATAAGCATGCATGTATACAGACTGGTTACTGGCCAACCACAACAGAAGAAAAATCACAGTAAAGTGCACTTTATCCAACTACAGTCTTAAAGACATGAAGATAAGACACCAAAATGTCAGATTTGGTTCACAATTACCTCACTGCTACACAGAACACCTTCAGCACTACATCTGTTTTTAAAGCTGATAAAAAAAGCAGAACACTTCATTCTATTTCAATATTTGTTCAAGTGAATGTTAAGTTCTCCCCAGTAACTTCTCCAACCAGAATACAAAATAGCTGTGCTAACACAGAGGCTCAGTAGGCAATTATCAAGGCTTTTATCTAACAGTGTGTTCTCTACTGATTTTCTAAATTTCCCCCCTGCTACACACCTTACTTTGAAAATACTTAAAAGTTGAGTCTCAGTTATGTCATTCATGGCTATATTCTAAACCAGCAAAGCAATGTATTTTTGTTTACTGACTAACATTAGCTTTGCATTGTCAGATGGAAGTGATTATTTTACCTGAATTCACTTCTGGATAATCGGAGGGGCTTTTTGTGATAAACCATCTGAAACCTTTTTTTAACACTACAAAATTATACTTTTCATGATAATATATTATTTCCAGTGAAGTAGCCTCATTTCAGGTGCATATATGATAGGACAGAAATTTTCAATTACAAGAATATCATCTTATGATAGGAAAACAACAAATATATATTAGTTGCAAAAGGCCAAAGGTGCATGAAATTTTCATTCAGCTTTTAAAAGGAAGGAGACTGAGTATTCTAAGTAAACTGGACCACAGTTTAGAAGGTGGTGACTACTAAGACCTAAAAAAGTTAAGTTCAGCCTTTAAACTCTGCTGACATTCTTGATCAGAAATCTGTGTGGGTGGTAGTTTGTTGGGGTTTTTTTTAATAAACAATAGCAGGCAAAAATTTCAAAATACTGACCCTTTCTTACTCCTAGAGAACCAAAGCTCCTGTCAGCACTCACAAAGAATGTTGTGAGACTCAGCTTGTCATTTGGACTGATATTCCCTTACCTTCTCTCATTATTAAAATCACTTGTATTTCAGTTTTTTAGTTACGCATCTTTAACACATGCTCTAGAACTGGCATACCAAGAGCTAACCCCAGGAAGATCTGTCCATTTTCTGCAAATGCAGATAGTAAATACTTATATTTAAGTGCCCATAAGTGCCAGTTATTATCGAACCAGTTGTGAATATTTTGCTGCAGATGACAAGTGCACTCATTCCAATTCAAAACATACCACCAAAGGCTACATTCTTATTTTCTGCATCTGTTAATAAGGGTTTTCTGTGCATCACATTTTTGGTGATTTACCATTATTTTATAGTTTTCTATATTCTTCTAGACATTGGTCAGCTATATAACAAGAAGTATCACGTGAGTTAACTGCTCTGGAAATGCTCACAATTAAAGAGGAGATTCTAAAAATATGTCCCAAACATGTCAATAGGTCACCTTGAATAAGCAGTGACAATCACAACAAGGATCCCATGCACAAAAAGGATCTTGCCAGCAAAATTGGATGCTGAGACCTTTTTAAACAGTAGAAAAAGTACAATGCAAGAACTGCAAAGATAAGAATTAAAAGTTATCATATGTGTTAAAAATAGGGCCAGGAGACAGATCTCCCTTTAAATGCCTCCACTAGAATCAGCTTTGGGTGGGGGCCCAATGGGTTGTGCACACACCACCACTGCTCCCAGGAGCAGCACAGAGGATGCAGGTGTGCAGCTTTGTCCGCTGGAATGCAGGCAGAGCTGGAACTTCCATCTTCATGGGACTGCAAAAAAGCACTGTTGGGCTTGTGGTCAAGGGTCTGTCTGTTTGGTCGAGTGCTGTTTAAGTTAAGGTGATGAGGCAGAACCCAGATCTGATTGGTGTGACATTCTCTATGGTTCTGCCGACCCAGAGTGGTTATTCTTAGTCCTTGGTTTTGTGTTGGCTCATTGTTTTTAGGGGTTTTATGTCCAATAGTGCCCCATGAACACTTGAGGCCCCCTCGTTTGCATGGACATCATTTTAGGGTGCAGTGGAGGCAAAACCCGAGGAGAAAGGGGATACAATTACAACGTAGAGGATAAGCAATTAGGAGCCTTAACAAAGGTACAGCTGCGGGGTAGAGGATGAGCAACCAGGAGCATTAACAAGGGTACAGACATCAACAACAAATAATCAAACAAAAGAAGGTACAGATACAAAGGAAGGGGATAAATGGCTAGGAGCATTAACAATTAACACAAGTATTAACAGTGATTAACACAAACATTAGCAACGAGTCATTAGGCATCAACAACAGTGATTACCTGAGTAAACACCTAAAAAACCCTTGTGTTTTGGGGATTTATTCCCCACAATATGGACAGCACTTTCCAAAGCAAGTCTTGTGTTTTAAGCATTTTTGCTGACCACATCTCATCAGCCATTTCAGATCTGGCAGCCATTCAGAGCGAGCTTCTTTTATTAAGTGATGGAAGAAAGATCATTACACTAGAGAAGTGAATAACCTTGATTTTTACTGTTCCTTGCATGCTTTGCTACTGAGCACTTTTTACCTGTGTACACATTACATGAGGGAAAAAAATACCACCAAACCACAAAACCTGTATCAAAGATAACTTTAAATTTCTGGCAGGTATCACTTTTCTAATCTGCCTTACTTTCCTATTCTCAGAAAACAGAGTCTAAACTTCAGCTGAATTGCTTGGAAGCCACACTGGCTGACTATGTGTGAGAATGCAGCTGAATGCAATGTGTGCCACTTCTGTTTTTCTAACCTGTGTATTGTGCCTAGGCACTTAAATGTTAGATTTCTGCCTATTTAGCAGTCAAGAAAATCAAAGAAAAAGCCTCTCTTACACCTAATTTTTTAGCAGAGAGACAGAAGTATCCAAAGTGTCAGTTCTGACTTGAACCAGTTCGTATTTAAACCGTTTTATTGTTCCATAGCATGACTTCTTCTACTTGGTCTCACAATCAATAACTCCTGTCAAGGATGGCCAACCTAAATGATTCTTCTTGAAAGTAAAGCTCTCAGGTACTAAATCCTTGACCGAATTTTCCTGAGAGAGACTGAATCACATAGAGCTTTCATCATTTAGAAAGATCTGAAAACAATACTGTGTATCATATCTAAGCTCCCACAAGTCAAGTTTTACTGCAGTTTCAGAAGCCTGTCTGTTCACTTAGACTTTAGATTGTCTGTAGAAGTGGTCATTCACTTTATGGAAAACATTTGTGAAAGATGAATATTACCTGAGTCAAATTAGCTTGAGAGCCATCATCTTCTCTTGTATATGAATTTCAGTGGGACCACTTGCAGTGATATGCTTTCCAGGAGGAACATGGTTATAAAAACCTGCCCCTTGATTATTTATTCCATTGTGGCCTATTGATCCATGCTGTTCTTTTACCCCAACATAATGCCTTGCACTGTAAAGGGAACAATAGAATCAAGAGATTCTTAAATGAGACAGAGGTATAGGAAAATTGCCTTTTCCAGCAGATTTTGCTGTGCCCAGTGTTTTACCCAGAAACACCACCTGTATTACTCTCACTTCTTAAAAACTGAGCAGAAATTCCTGTGGCACGAATGACACTGCCAACACTTTCCTGTGAAACAACAATGGTTTATACAACATCTTTCTGACCCCTCTTGGTGCTCCACAGTTAGAGTAATAACCACCACAAAAAACAGTGAAAACAAAGTTGACAACTATGAAAGGAAACAATGAACTGGTACAAACACATTGAGGCAAAAAAGAGTTCAAGTCAAAGTTTGGCCTGAGGCCAAACAAACACAAGTTTGCAGGCAAGATGCAGACAAGCATCCAAATGTAACCCTGATTTCACAACAGGAAGATGGGAAGGTGTTGGACTTGAGGGACTACTCAAAGAGATAATACAAACCTTGCTGCAGAGTATTTTAATATTACTCATTAAGCACAGAGGCAACAGTTTCTGTGTGCCTCCTGTCAGGTATTTGGGTAGGATCACCAGACACTCAACAAATGACAGCCATCACCCTTCCCTGGGAGCAGCATACAGAGATTTGGCTACCAAGAGCAATGTGTGAAGCAGTTGGCTGTACTTGCAGCCAGACCTTCTAGGTACCCAGAGCTTTGGAAACGTGTCCTGGTGCTCTGCCTGCATTTGTGGACAGCCCTTGCTTCTCTCTTTCCTAAGAAAGGGTAAGGTTGACTTAAAACACATTACCACAATCCTCATCCTACTCCTTGGCAATGGGACATTCTCAGTCTCCCATTCCTTCAGTCACATGCAGCTGAGCAAAAAGACATTTATGCCTCTCCCAAACAGTACAATAGAAATACCAGTAAAGATGCTGCAATAGTTGCCATAACAACTGCTTTTAACTGGAATAGGAGTAAGGAATACAATTTCTTTTTGACCACAAACTAACAATGTGTTCATTATTTCTAAGTAGACCTTTGTAAAGAGCTGAATTCTTTTAAAGCTGTTAGCCTTGAGGATGTATTTTAGATCTGCCTTCTACCCTTCAGAATAATAACAATTCTAATTAATGCCTTAGGTTCTGGTATGTGCTTCTCCAACTTCCTGCCCACATATAAAGCCCAAGATCTTTTTCAACAAAATTACTGCACTAGTGATAACACCAGCTTGTTGTCGAAAATATCACCTGTACTTCACAGCTCGCTTGAGTCCATGTTTGTCTTAAAGACAAGTTCTAGTTCTAGCACAAGGCAACAGTGACCACTGAGATCAAAACCACTTTTCTTTGTCTCATTATAAAATAGGCTCCAGCCTATGCAAAGAGGACAGGGGCCAAATTTTACATATGTTGTCATTTTTGAAGACTGTGCTTTTCAGAGATTCATTTGTTTCCAAGCCACTCTCCACAAAAATGGAAAGCTACCACAGCAACAAACACCAGGAGACCAGGAAGGGAGAACCACATACAGCTGTGGCTGCAGAGGCTTGTAAAGGGCCAGAGAGAGAACAGAGAAGAGAAAAAGGGTCATTGGCAAAGGGTGCAAGACACACAGGAGTGACAAATCTGTGCTTCTAAGTGCAGCACCTTGTATGAGATACATGGAGTGACAGACTCATAGATCGGAAAATAATTCAGAATTTTTATGATGCCTTAAGTTTTAGCTTTCATATATTTCAGATTCTGTGCTGCCCAGGGGTGCAGTTCTGAGCCTCATATTAAGTGCTAGTAGGCTCCCTTCACAGAGTAGGTAGACAAAACAAATCCTTTTCCTGCTGAAGACCAAGGACAACTTTCAGGCCCAAAAGCACAAACAATGGTGGGCTGAAGAGAGGAACAAGAAGGATGGGACCTCACAACGTGAAGCTGTAATTGGACAATTAAACCCCAAGATGTAAATCGACCAAAACTTATAAAAGTGTAAGACCTCATGACCAGTCGCCCATTTTGCTTCCACCTTGGGTGTAGACCTGGCCAGGCTCCTGTCCTGCCCAAGGTGGATCCTGGAGGCTTTTCAATAAATACCTACTTTATTCTTTAGCTCTGTCCAGTCTCTGTTTCAGGTCAGCCTTCCCAAGGCATCATTTAAGGTAGGAGGGATTCTCCAATTGTTCAGCCTTATCTCTTGCCTAGCAAGGCAGGGCACTGAGGGTACAGAGAGCATAAGACAGGAAGCCAACTTTAAGGTAACTGAAACACTTTCAGTATATGGGAGTGTGTCATGGAGAGAGGAACTGCACACAGATGTTTGCAAAGTCTTGATGTTTAATAGCTGGTCATGGAGAAATCAGGCTAGCACAGAATTCTGGTTCTTTATTATGTTGTTTAAAGTCCCAAATGCAATTTTGTGTATCTTGCAGATATTTTTTAGTGCTGCACTCTCTCTATTCATAGCATCTTAGGAAACGAGTAATTCCATGTCCCCTAAAACTGCAAAGCACCAGAGCCACTGGCTATGCACAGTGGGGATCCAGCTGGTTTTTCCAGCTGTTACTGGAAATAGCAAATGTGACAGTTCTGCAAATATCCATCCTGACAGCTCAGTAATTTGGGGCCAGGTCTGCTTCCTCACTCCCACAGATGCTTGGATAACTTTGCACCAGTGCTGCCATTCCTCACATGATGGAACACTGTTTTCATACTATAATATTTTCTGCTAACTGGTAATTTTACACAGCCTATGCATCCAAGTACAACTTCCTCCAGGAGAAATTGCCCAACGATTCACCCCAAGGAATTGTTTTATGGGATATATTACAACTTATCACTGTGTATATTTACATAAAACCGTATCCAGGGAATCGTTTGCAAATGTGTGTGAAGAGACAGCACCACAGCCTGTGTGAGCCATCATTTCCTACAAACCCCTGTTCCAGCAGCCGATCTGATGGACACCAAGAGCTGATAAAAGGTCCCTCAGTTTGTCTGGGTTTAGTATGGCTGCTGCCCGAGGTGCATTCACAGATTGCTTGTGCTACTGCCTGCTACAGCAAGAGCACTGCATAAATGGATTTCTGTGAGCGCTAGCCACTGAGCATCCAAAATTATCTGCTTCTAAAAACTGCTTTGTAGCAATACATTCAGAGCAGCAAAGTCAACATAGCTATTTCCAGCTCTTTCATCACATTTTTACAAATAAGTAATTCACAAATTATTGCTCTGAGTTTTCCTAAAGACAAACTGGGCAAGAACCCAGGTTGGACGTGAGGATTCCATCTCTAATGATATTACATAATTATGTCTCTAATGATGTTATAAAATTATAAGATGAAGCATTATAGCAATTTGAACTTGGCAATCATTAACCTTTTCAGAACTGATACCTTGTAATTGCTGATCATCTTGTCACAGCAGCAATTTCACCAAAATACTAGACTCAATTTTATACTGTTATAATGAAGTATTTACATTTGCCAGAAAAATTTAAAAAAAAAAATTACCCTTGTCAGTCATCATATTTAACCTCAGTCATGATTGGAGTGGCTACTATGCTGTGCATACAATGCCTTTTGAGTGAGCATTTAATAAATTCTTTTCCCCTCCCATTCCAGTTAGATGTTTGGCTTGGATTTCTAGCTGAACATCTTGAAACAATAGCATGAAAAATTGCTGACTTTGCAGTTTCTTTACCATACAGCAGGTAGTTGTCACATAAAAATAAAACTCTGAAGAATCTCACAGAATAAATCACTCCTAAGGCAAGTGTGGATCATATCCTCAGCACACATTCAGTTCCCTTCAAGTAACTTAAGTATAACAAAGTATATATTAATAATTAATGAACAAGACTGATATCTGAAATAGAAAGCATCCTGCATCCTTATCATGCAAGAAGAAGCACAGGCAGAAACACCTTCAAAAACCATCAACTACAATTGATGGTTGACCTACAGTCTGAATAAGCACACAGATAGGGCCTCTCCTGTTAGAGGATTTCAAAGCTCTTTGCAGATTAAATGCCTCTGAGGTACATCATTAGTATTGCCATTTGGCAGAGGAGTTAAGCAGCTTCCCCTAGGTCACATGCAACAGCAAATCTCTACCACCAGCAAATCTCTACCACCAGCAGCCAGTGAAACATTTTCAGAGGGTGAAATTACTGCTGTGTCCAAATACCATTCATGAATCTCAGTATCTTCACCAGCAACACTCTCCACCTACTTTTACCACTGCTTTAAAATCCTGCCTAAATAATTTATTAGTCTTCATAACATTTCCATGAAATAGATAACTAGTTTATTTCTATTGTACAGCAAGTTAAAATGAGGCATAAAGAAGTACTTTGTCCAGCAATCTATGAGATATTCCAGTATAAGAAATGAGTAGACAATGATTTTTTGAAGCACATGCTCATTTTAAATCACCATGAAGACCCTAATTTACTATTTTAATACTCCCTCCGAACCTATTGGTGCTGAGTTTCACCTACAAGCAGTGAAACAGGATTTTAAGAAAAAAAAATCATCAAGGTAATCCATCTGACTACTAAAATACATGCATACTGTATTATGCACCTAGAAACATTAATAAAATTATACTTTGCTAGGATAAGAGACAGAGAAGTTCATCCAAATCCACGGCACTGGGAAAAAATGAAGCAGTACAGAATTGATTTTATACTTGGCTGTTAATGGGAATTAGAGCCAGAGTACTAAAATTTAGTGAGTTCCTCCTTGAGAATATGGAATTGTGTACCCCAAATGGCTTTTTTTTTGTTTGTTTTTTGGGGGAGATGGGGGTGTGCCAGGCCTGGGAGTAAAGCAGCAGAAAGAATAAAGAAACAAAGTTGCATGCTGATATGTTTTAGGACATTTTCTTTTATATTGCCTTTTCATTTTTATCTCTCCTAGAGCTAACACAACGGATAAAAGCTTTTAAATGATATAAGAAGTGCATGAAGGCTGGATTTGCACTGCAGCTCAAGTTCTGGGCAGCTCCCACTCATCCTGTGCCCTCCTGGCACTGTGAGCCAGCACTGCTCTGTCACAGGGAGAATGTATGGAACTGACAGAGGAGCCCTGCTGGGAAAGTGGGATTCACATGAGAAACCCAGATCTGGAGAGTTCTGGTACTTTCCAGAAGTGACAACAGTGTGTTATCCCTTGAATTTCGTCTTTTCAGGGCATTCAGCCCAAGGAGAGACACTTGTAATAAATATTGTTGCAATACGACTCACAGAACACCCACGATTCTACAAATACATAAAGAGTCATCATTCCTGCTCTGAGGAGCTCACAATTTGTAAGGCACATAAAAGCAGAGGGAAAGAATAGCACAGGCACACAGAATAAAGGGCACTGGCTGGTCTCAGGAGTTCTCTGCAGGAGGGAAGGCAAACACATGCACAGGCAAAAATCATCCCTGCACTTACACTTCTAAATAACTTTTATCACCTGGGAAATGGAATAAAAACAGAAGAGTATATCCAGCCAAGAAGATAACTAAAAAATGAACCTTTGAGAAGACATTCCAGGTTTAAAAAGAAAGCAAATTACGATTGTAGCTGCCTGCCAAGAAAACACTAGTAGTTCTACTGAGTGCAAGGAGGACTAGCAGAGATAAATCTGACAGCATCAGACTGTCAGAGTCTAGAGGCACTTGTGCATTAACAAGTCTTTATCTTGAGAAAGCCAGTCTGGAATACAAAGACACTCACCAGCATTAAACCAGGAGGAGCAATTCAGGCACTGGCATGATCAAAAGGAAATTATTTTTCTCAGAGTAGGCCTTTGGAAGAAAAGGTTATTTGTGTCTACTGCAATGGGGTGACAGGCCAGAGGATGAAGTGAAAGAGAGTTTAGATTAAAGTTCTTTGGTTTCTAGGGGTACAGGAGAAAGACAGGAGAATAAAAAGCTGAAAAGCAGAGGGAGAAAACTCCTTAGTTCCAGACTGCTTTTGTTGTTATTTGTTATAGGTTTTGTGGGGTTAGATTTTTTTTAAAGATGAAAAACTGACAAGATGCCACTGGTTCTTAAAATAAAAGATTCCTTTTTCCCTCTGGGTAAAGCCTGTCTTCAAGTTTCTTTATGTTTAAAAATTCCAAGCTTGCCCCAAGACTACCCCAATTCTGGGCTTCTGGCCCCAATTCATGTACTTGTATCTGTACCGGGCTCAATAATGAGCTGAAAAGTTGAACAGCAATGTGAAGAATGCTGGCCAAGACTGCACAAAATTGATGGGAAAAAATGTAAAGAAAATGGAAGGGAGCTGGAGGTCAGTAAAGAGAAGTAAAGCATGGAGCAGCTACAGGAACACATGAGCTGTTTGTCCCAAAGAAAAAGTGAGGAAGGAGCTCAAGGTGAGGGATTGGGCACAGAAATCTGTGAGTGCTGGTGGTGTTCATCTATGAGAAAAGAACAAGGTTCTGGAGGAGAGAATGGCTGTCCAGGCTAAAGGAAGCATTATAAACAAGATTTGTAAATGTTCAAAAGAAAATAAGTAACAAATAAATATCATTCAAAATCTACTTTATACCACTTTGTGTAGTTCTAAGTGCTAAGAGAGAACTTTCTAAGAGGTAACTTTGTGCTTCCCAAACAAAATGAAATATCTGGCTATTTTTTGTCTACAGACAATTACTAACATGCAAAGATATGATAGGAGTGAAAGGGAAAAAAAACCCACAAAAAATAAATCAAGAGCATAAACACAGTGCCGTGGTTCACTCATCCCTCATTTTCCCATATATACAGCTCCCTAATAAGTCACTATGAAAAAAAGCAAGCATACAGAATTTGAAAACCTGTTCATCTACCAGCTTAAATGTTGTGCTTTACTCTGTCTTGAAAGCAATTATCCTGAATAGTAAAAAATGCAGTTACCACTAAGGAACAGTGCATTATGACACATAAATGTAGCATGGCACAATAAAATGTCCCAGACACCATGAAATGTCTGCTATACAGCTGCAGATTCTTAAATGATACAATATCAGTAGGAGTCCAATGAGAATTAGTACAAACACATTGATTTTTTTTCTGATGGATTTTTTCCTGGGGTGATACAATAAACAGTGACTGGGGTACATAATTTGAACTCTGTTATAAAAACTAGTTTCACGCAGTTTAATTCCCATAAGGAGAATGTTGAATCCCAGCACTAATAATTAGAAAATACAAAGATAAAATGGGTTTCAATATTCTTTTTCATTATTTCAGTTGCTGCCTGCCCCAGGAAGCAGGGGAAGTGGGTCAGAACTCTCACAGAAACTGCCGCCCGGGGAAAACCTGCTTCCGTGTGGTCTCCTCCCATTAGCAGTTTCCCAAGCTGCTTATGGGTCGTGGAGTTCAGGCATTTGGGGTGTCACCTTTTAAAGATAAGCAGCTTCAAGGCAAAGGATTTTTTTTCATCTCAAGGAACACAGATGTCTTCTCACTTTTTTCACTGGAGTGGGAGCTTTCTCTCTTTCTCTCTCTTCAGACATCTGATGTGATCATATATAGTCCATCACAAACACCTTTTCTCAAAAATCCACAAATCATCTCCCCAAATGCATATTTTCCCATGATTTAAAAGGCAATCTACCAATAGAGTTCATTTCCATAGCTCAAACAAGAAAGTCCAGCCAACAGGCAACTCCTTCATCCTTCCTCTAATTAATTCTTTTCTCACTCTCTCCATCTGACTGATGTGAATAAACAGTCTATATATTGATCTGGGCAGGAAAATTAATCACTTTCAGAAATACAGTAGAAAGGGTGTAGGGAATAGGGGGTTTGTTTTTTTTGTTTCTCCTCTCTGGTCGCTCACATACCATGGTCACAGAGACACACGGGGTGGGGGGGGAAGGGAGGACCGTTACCAGCTGCCTTCACCAACACAAAGGAAGGATGATGGTCGCTGAGGGCCGTTCTCAAAAGGTACAATAGAAGAGACCTGGTCTTTTGAGAAGAGACATCTACAAGTGAAAGATTATGACCAGGTGGAGTGGGAAACCAGATCTCCAAGTTTATGATAAAATCTCTGCCATCAGCAACGAGACATCCGACCATACACCTCCCACCGGGTCTCCTGTGTTTCCAAGCTTCTACAGTACACACCCAACGTCTGGAAAAACATCTCCATCTTACTCATCCGGAGGACCCATTCAAACTTGGTTTCAGCAAAATTATAAACTCTGAGAGGACTCATGTTTATTAAAACTCATTGTATCAAGGGAAAAGCCTAGCCTGGGGGAAGAAAAAGCGTATAAAAAGGGGGCTTTACAGAATGGCGGTGAAACAGATGTCCCGGAGACCTGGTATGGGCCAGTCAAGGGTCTGTTTCCTTGTTCGAACGAATTTGGGCTCCGCTGTGGCTGTGATATTTGCAGGTTGTATTATTTGGTCAGTTGTTGTTGCATTTTTCATTGTCTTTTTCGTATCACGAATTCTTTAATTGGGAAAATTAAAACAACTTTGTTTTTTAATCGCTGTTTGGTTCACCTTATTTATAACATGACTGTTATGCTAGATCTTCTCTATGCTCCATCAATTTGCCTGTTCTCACTCTGGGAAGAGCCAGTGCTTTGGAAGCCCCATCTCCTGGCAGGAAAGAGTTAAAACTTGCCCAGACTTGCCGTGGTCACGTGATCTCGACCAGGTGGCAGCAAAGAAAATGCCACGGGAATGGGGGGAAAAACTCAGGCAGGTCTCAAAGCACCCCAGCTGATGGAAGGCTTCTTGCCCCCCACCCCTCGGTCTCATTCAG
Source organism: Cyanoderma ruficeps (assembly GCA_008694505.1). Lineage (NCBI taxonomy): Eukaryota > Metazoa > Chordata > Aves > Passeriformes > Timaliidae > Cyanoderma > Cyanoderma ruficeps. The sequence continues at coordinate 2,252,963 of VZDJ01000246.1, forward strand.
GGTGGGCTCAGCTTGGAGCAGCTGCAGGCTTCCCCCCCCCCCCAATAGGGGGAACAGCAGGATGTTTTCCAGCTGCTAAAAACCAATCCGGGGCAGAATGGGGGCACATCATCCCCTCCCCCGGCCTGGGAGTCACCAGGCCAGGCAGGCCTCCTGTGAAAGCCCGGGGCCTGGGCACTCTGGGCTGTCCCGGGCCCCTCCAAGGGAGAGAGACAGGCCTGCCTTATCTCCTTTGAAGGCGGAAGGAAAAGAGAGCGATCCCAGCCTTCCTTCTAACTTTAAAGACTGTGTGTCCTAGAGATGAATCCCTGCATGCAATTGGCTGTTCTGGTTGTCAGTTCAAAAGAAATCACCAATTGCACCTCACCATCTGTCCTAAACTAACACACCTCCAAACTACAGTGGTGGCACAGGTGCCATCTAATGTCAGGAACAGAAGGAAATACATGGCCACAGTTTCTACCAAAGACTATATGTGACTTCAAACATGGCATAAGACTTATCTTACCCTCAGCTCCCACATCTTAAAAGAGAGATTTAAAAGATCTCTTTCATGGTTTTGAAAATTAATGCATTACAATTCCCACAGGGTTGGTGGATCACTGATCATCACATTTTGAAACACCTCCAGGGATTAAACTGGTGACCTTCAGAGCAGACTGCAAGTTCACCAAGTGAATTCAGGAATAGCTTCTATTACTAGAATTTTTAATGGATCCATAATCCATGACCCAACTCCATATATCAGTGCAAACTGCAGTTCTTATGCTTTATTCTGGCGAGTAACTATAGAGGAACATAAATAAGGCAAGAACAGAAAAACTGACAGTGAATGTGCACTGCCTGATTGTTTTTTATTCATTGTTATGGGATGATGACAATCTACCTGTGGAATGAATTCTGTCTGTGTTTGCCATCTCCCAAGGAGTGTGATCTTCCAGCTACCACTGGTAGTGGCTTCTTCAAAGTGTTCTTTTTATGTGCAGAAATACTCATCCCTCTCTATCTGAAATATCTGCAGTCTTCAAAGAGTCATTGTTATCAGGACTTGTCAGTCTGACTCAGTCCATTCAAACCTGACTTGGTCTGTCTGCATTTACAAGGAACTCCTTGCAAAGAAATTATTTACTCTTGCTTCCCTCCCGCTGTTGAGGGAAATGGGATTCTCATTCATAATTAGAGCTTTTGATCTTTGAACTGCAGCTTTTCACAGCTCCCTGCACTCAGAAGATAAGCCAAATGCTTTCTCCTGCCCCAGAAGAACTCAACTTTGGTCACTCTGCAATCTCAACTAGGACAAGCATCAACAACACAAACCTGTAAAGCATTACAAACCTCCAGGAAAACAGCATGTGTGACTTACAGGTGTGACATGTGGGAATTACCTTGTTTTAATCTAAGACTGTCCATAAACCACTCCCTGGAGTTCTCTAGCAGGGATCCAGGGGTGGTGCCAGAACAGATGCTCACTCAGCCAGCTCAGCATGTTTGTTGGACTGTGCCCACTTTCCAGGATTGTCCCTCTAACACAGCATGCTGAACAGGAATTCCAGCTTCAGAAAACCAAGGTGGAAGAGCAACTTTCCCCTCCCAACTTTTGGATAGTGAATAATTTGGCATTAGACAGCCCTTGTTTTACTTAGGAAAGGTAATTGCAGGGATGAAGGGAGACAGAACAGAATCAAAAGATAGATAGTGAAGCTATAACTCTGAATTTATTATTTAGGCAAACCCACACTTGAAAATGGAATGTAAGTTGTACTTGGATATTATCTCCTGTCTATCTTCTAGTTAGAGAGGTTATACTAGCCAACAAACTCCCTGACTGAAAGGGGCCAAAGACAAACCTCTCTGAATATAAGTGTATTATACAGGCAATGCATGTGACTCTGGATACCATAAAGCTTGCCTATATCTGACAAACTGCACGTTTTTCCAAAATAAAACACCAGATCATGCATACAAACAAACATCTTAAAAGCAGACACTATCTACTGTTACATTAGAAGGAGTTTTATATTTGTAGTCAGACCTTTACCAAGGTCCCTTGATTTATTATTTCAAGTGAGGGGAGGAAAAAAAAAAAGCAGTGAGAATGAAGGTTCAGAAATGGAGCACTTAAACTCCAGAAATGTACTAGTCTTAAAATGACCACTGGATACATCAGCCGTGCCACAGTAGAGGGAGATTTACACATTTTGAGGAAACTCTTGAGTCAAATTTTGGCACAGGTAGACTTTACTTACTTAACTTAATCCCAGGTAGAGAATATTAATGTAAATAAAGATTTTAACGTTGCCTCCCTTAAACACTTGATGTTCAAATATGGATCAGGAACACAGAACACAAACTAAATGTTGAAAACTCCTTAGGAAAACCTGGTGCTGTAGGTATCAGCTGCTATATTTTGATGAGGCATGCATGAAGCATCCCAAAACTCATCCAAGTGTCCTGAGTTAGATTTCTCAGCACTGAAGTTCTTTTTTTAACCTGCACATTTTACCATAGCCCTTTTACTACCAAGGCGTAGCTGTGCTTTTGATAAAATCTAAAACACATGCCAGTGGGGCAAGAGGACAAATACTGCTGTTAAAACAGAAGTTGTGGTTTGTATCACTCATCTAAAGGAAAACACATCTTAAAATTTGTTCTCCTTTCTTGTACCAATGAAACCCACTGAAATATGTGGAAATGTTCTGCTTTAGACAAATGGCACATTAATGAACTTTGTGTTTTACCTCAGTTCACTGAAATGGCCTGCCAAGGGTTCTAGCAAGGCATTTTCTCTGAGGATTTATTATATACTTGGAAATCTGACACACTGCAGCCAAGAAACATCTCTGGAATCTCAGATGTAATCAGGACAGATGGGGAGCTGGATGCATCTGACTGGTGTCTAAAGGATTGTTCATCTGCACACAGAAGCTCAGGATGAACTTGGTCTTTTTGTTGGCTCCCTGCTAGCCTTGCTGACATTACCAGCCAGAGAGAAAAATCTTCAAAAGGTCAGGGTTTCATTACCTTTTTTCCCTAGGATTCATCTTATTCACACCCTCTTGAGACAGCCTCCTTCTTTACACAACATATTTAAATGATGCCATGGACTGGAAGTGCTGTAGAGCTCCATCTATGATTCCAGAGTTCAAAAGCAGTCATTTGAATATTCTAGACTTGAACAAACTGAGGTATGGGATGAAAGGTAAGTGCCAGTTCTGGGCATTCCATTGTAATCAGCTCATAAAACATTTCTATTTGAAGTATAGAGCATCATTCTTCAAAGATGCTTTCTCCATTTATAGCTGCACGCTTGGAGTATAATCTCCAGCAGCACTTTTATGTGCTTTTTAAACGCAAGTACCAGTGACTGATTTTCTTTTTTTTTTTTTTTCCCTTTAAGTGAAGCTTCAGAAAGGAATGATTTGGGCATGATAAATGCTTGATGAACTCATCAGCATTAAAAGTTCTTTGAAAGCTGTTACTTCTGTGGAGAGAAATAATCAAATTTCTTTTCCCTTTGAGATGCACTGATGGCAATGCAGCTCTGTCACATGAAAGAATTAACATCCCAATTCCACTTCAGAAATAGCTTTCATGTTAATAAGTACTATTTGGGTAGTTAGTTTAGCTAACAAGAAAAATCATAAAAAGTGGGACAATACAAACCTAATCAACACAAATGCCTACTAAATGAAAAGCGAGCCCCATTAAAAACCAATAGTAATTTGGTTTGAAGAGAAAATATTCTTAGTTGCCTTGTGTTAGGGAAATCGTTGGCAACATGACACACACTGATGAAGATGAGCTACTCGTTGTCATCAAATTTTTAAGTACAAACAGGCTTTTGTGCCTGATAAGGTGAATAAAAGACTCCTGACTACCTGTTGGATGTTTAAAGTGATAAAAGCTAATGATGGTGCCCTATTGGTTGCTGTATGCCATTGTACCCCAGTTTCTCACCCCTTGAGTTATATGTTGTATGCCATTTGTACCGCAGACCCCAGTTTCTCACTCCTTGAGTTGTAAACCCTTGAGATCCCTTACCTTCCCTTAAGTTAAGCCTCTGCTGCTCCCCCCCTAGTCTTCACCTGCCCTTCTTCCTACTTCTGGCTGCCCCTCTTCCTACTTCCTGCTGGCATCTGGCCTGTCCGTCAAGCTGCTGCGACCACCCTTATGGAAATCACTGAAACTCCCATGAGGCTTTGCTGCGAACCAAGACCTAATTAACACAAGAAATCCCTAGCTGAGATGAGCCAACACAAAATCCAGACCTACAAAAGACAGCATTGAACTGGCAACACTCTAAGGTATTTGCAGACAGTTCCCTGTATCTCACCATGACCCACCTGGAGGGAGAGCCAATCTTAGACTAAACTAGCCAGAGTGCATTCCTCTGACCCCCTGTGAGAGCAAACTGCCAGCTCTGCAGTGGCTCTGCAGCAACTGAGCAGCAGGCAGGACTGATATGGACCTGCTCCTCAGTGGAGCAGCAGTGGCATAGGTCAACCCTTGTGCTTCCCCCTTTTCTAATAAAGGTGCTTTAAGAAGTTAAAAATTATCTCCTACCCTAGTTATTTACAACACCTGAGGTGACAGTCAGAATCAGCTGTGTATTCTCTTGAGTGTCACCAAAGAATGAACCAGATTTCATTTTTCAATTGGAAGCTCAGAAGAACAAGCCTCTGGAAATTGGTCTTGAGGACCCAACTTTGAATGATTAGTTAACCAGTAGAAGAGACAAATGCAATTCAGAATTAATATAAAACAATTAAGTGTAAATACAATTCAGAATTAATATTAAAAATTAAGTATTTTTCTAATAACTTCCTCGTCTTTTCATTGCAATAACCCATGGCAAAATGCACCATTATAATGTTTACATGGAAACTGGCTAAACAATTGCTGAAATGCTTTGATCTTAAAATTTCCAGATGTTTGTTTGAATGATTTATGCACATAAACATCTCCTGCTAAATACAGTCTTCTTCTCCACAGTCTTCTTGAATGAAAATCAGAAATGAGAAACTGGTTGGTTAGTATGAAGCTTCTTGTCATCAGACAGGATTTCCTTCAACAGTAGTAACAGCCATTACTTAGCCATTACTTATAAAGATTTGAAGGGTACCCCCAGAGTCTTTACTGTAGTGAGCTTGTTCTCACAATATATATATGACATACATGATATATGTGACATATATTTTTTCTAATCTTTTCAGTTGGCCTGTGTTCCACCCAGACAACAGGAAAGTGATAGGGAAGGTTTTAAAGTAAATTATAGCAATTTATTATTTACTTCTTGTCTAAGAGCTAATTCTCAAAACCAGGGTTCTTCAGTTTAGATTTACATTTAGTACATTTAGATTTAGATTTTAGTACAGTGGTGAATGCAAGGATAAAATGAAAAGCAGCTTCTCCTGTTTTGGAATCATTTGTCAAACACAATGTGCTGATGGAGGACCTGCAAAGAGAATTGTCAAAACTCCCTGGCGTCCATCCATGTGCTCTGAATATCTCAAATTACCAGACCTACAAGCTGTTTTTAAAAAAGAGAAGAGAGGAGGAAAACAAAAGCAGTACTTTTCTACCATGCAAAATTTTATCCTTATTTAGGTTCTAATTTGAAGAACAGAACTCAGTGTTCTAAGTAACAAAGATAGAAGCATTTTTTAAAAAAAATGAAGAATTAACAATATAATATAAGATTTGGCATGACCCAATTTTGCCAGCCTTGTCATAGCTGAACTGGAAAACCCTCTTACAAGCTCAGCTTGAGCAGAATTTATGTTGATTTCACTTGTGTTTTACTTTAGGAGGCTGCATATTCCTCCTCCCCGCAAGGTTGGAAATCCACTGCAATGACTTCCAAAAGAGTCATCAAGCTTGGAAGATTTCACTGTAAGTGAAATTCACACTTATATTTAAAAAAGAAAAAGAAAAATCTTCCTTCATAGTAGGACATTAAAGTCCTAGCCATTGCTAGATGGGAAGCAATAGGAACTAAGCAATTTCAAAAACAGGCTTCTGATTTACCTTTCTGAAGTGAAGGGTAAATTGCCCTGATTTCTTGGCTCTCATCTCCCATCTGCTTTTTGGTTTCGATTTTTTTTATGAGTAAATGGTACACTAGACCCAATTCTGTCTCTGCGAGTTTTATTTCAAGCAAGGTTAGTAAAGGAAGAGGCAATGTTTCCTTGACTAAAACATGCCATAGGCAAGACTAGATGAACTTTAAGACATGCAAGGCCCTCACCACGTGTGTTTGGGATGTGTTTGAGAGAAAATAGGAAAGTGAAAAACAAGAGAACAAAAATGAAAGGAAGAGAGAAGTAAGGCAAACAAATTGTAGTCCTTCCAAATGTAAAAATAATCTGTTAGTAGCTGATTTGCCCTATCATACATTAAGCTTGATTCATTCAGGAGGACTGAAGAAAACTGAAAGAACACAGAACTGAAGCCTGACATTCCAACTAGTGAAGAGCATTTCCCACATCAGAAACTTCTGGGCTCTACTGGAAGAAGAGAGAAAAGGGACACTCAACAGAGAAGTCAGCACTTTGCTGGAGCTGCTTCCTGCAGCTGACAGAGGATCAACCCAGTTCTTGCCCTTTTCCAGAAAAAAAACCTCAGTGTGTGCACTAGTAGGGGATAATTCATGCCACATGCCCTACTTTTGGCATTTCCCATTCTCCCTGAAGAAGAGAGTGTCAAGTGTGAACATATTTTCCTTGTTGTTTAGCAGAGCTCTTCATCACGGGCTCTGTAGCTTGTCTTCCATATCACCCAGGAATTCTATGATTATCATCACTATTATTTGCAAAATCCCCATATCTCTTCTCTTCATCTAATGCTACAATTCCCTCTCGATTTGCCTATGAATCAGATATTAAAATTTGCATTTTAGCCTTTGGAAAAAAATGGCTCACCTGTGAAGCTATTTGAAGCCTCAGCATACAAAAACCCTGACTGTCACCCTGATGTTCTGTGCCCTTCATACAGAAGTGGGCCTTTCAACCACCAGTATCATTTTCCACCTGCTTTTTAACATGTCCAAAACTCTTCAGCTGGACTAATGACAGATCAAATCAATGGAATAATCACAGGAATGTGTCACATACGTCTTATGCTCTATTATATCACCTTCTTAGCTCCTCAGGCAGTGTAAATGTGGCACCAGTTGGCCACTGTCATCTATGACTAGCCTCACTAATTTCAAATACAGTGGAAAGAATTATTCTAATACGGTGTAAAGAATTATTCTGTACAGATAGGCAGTAAAATCAAGTTATCATTTTTTTATCTTTAGTTTCCAAATAAAGAATAGTAGGTACGGTGCAATAAACTAATTTGATGGGATTCATGAAAAACAACACTATCTCATATAGGGCATAAATAGCTTTTTATGCAGTTTTTTCCCCTATAAATTTAATAGGAATATACAAAATAGGATAGCCTCAACTTTAATTTAGATTTTGCTAGAGGAATTTTAAGGAACAGTGTTTTACAGCAGAGCACAGGCACTGCTGCTCCATAAACAGAACACAACTGCTCTCTTAATTTTTGAATTCTCTGGACTTTATTTCAGGGCATCTCTATCAAAAAATAGCCAATTTAGTGCTTATTCCCAATCAAGTAAAAAGTTGTGAATTTATCAGTATGCACAGGTCCTACTTAAGCACAAGCTCTTGTACACCTCACTAGAAGTTACACAATGTATTTAAGCCTGCATCCATGAATCACCAAACCTTAAAACTTTAGTTAATAATCTTTTATGTAGATAAAAAAAAATCAGAGCTGGGACTTCACTTACAGTTTAAGAAGAATCAAATGATGATTTAACTGAGTGGTTCCAGAAATTTTAGAAATAGTCATAATCCAATGAATGTAAAAATTGTACAGTTTAAATCATATGCATCTGATCCCATGATAGATGATTGCACATGTGTGGTAATTTAAGAGAAACACCCTTTTTTGTCTACATCTCAAGGCAATATTTGGTTGTGGTGTGGCATGAGTGTTTCCATAATATCTAAGTTAGTACAAAAGGTAAAAACCTCTTCCACTGTGCACTGGAAAAATCTGTCTACCAAAAATCCTTCAGTTTTTAGCACAACTAGGATATCATCCTGGCTTAGTACATGTTAACATAGTGTGCATGTCTGCAGCCATCCCTTTGAAAGTAAATGCCTCTGGATAGAAAGGTACTGAGCTTACCCAAAAAAAGCAGCAAGCAAAAGTGAACCATAGTGAGATATGCTGTAGTTAGGGATCTGTGGCCCTGCAGTCCTGGAGTTTATGTTGCTCTGGAGATCATATCAGAGGATAATACTGTGGTGGATATTCAGGGGAGAAAACACAGAAAGATGAAACCCAGCAACAAAGAGACAGACAGATGACACTGCCATCCCCAGCCTTCTAAATTTAAAACGTTATTTTGAAACATGATATGGAAAGCTGTTCATTGTATAACTGCTCTGGCTTCTATATATTCAGATGAGATTTCCCCAAGTATTTGATATTTGTTATTTAATAATAAATTTAAAAATAACAAATAAGACAACAAAATGAACATTTGCTATTTCAAAGCTGAGACTAAAATAAAATCCTTCTTACCACAGGGAATTATGACATCCGAAACATCAAGGGACCCTACAGAGTGGAAATATCCCAGGGTTTCTATTAGGGCCTTCTCCATGCTTTCCAATAACTACCTGCTTTGAAAGGTAGTGGAGGGTAGTTTGGGAAAGAAATGGTGGATACATGAAAAGCCAGCAAAGCCAAAAGAGCTCTTATCTAGAAAAATCTGAAGGAAATAAATTAGCCTTAGCTTTCATGCTACTGTGTGAATATAAATGTGTGTATACATAAATACATATATGTTTTCAGTGGGTAATTCTAAAAGAACTGGGGGACAAAGACACATGACATACATTTAATCCTAAATGTTTGCTTGTATAAAGCAGCAAGATGTCAAGGGTTTATTTACTGAAGTTTTTTTCACTGACATTCTTAATATTTCTTTTAAATTTTAAAATCCTGGCCATTGTTTCTATTCATACTTCAGCCTGACCTTCCTAAAATGACCAAGCTGATATTGTGATTAATGAGCCAATTATTTTCATCTGAGACATGGAACAAAACAAATAGCCTATTCCCCTCCAATTTACTTTTTTAATAAACAGTGCCCCCCCTCCTTTTTTAACCATTGAAAGTTTATGACAGATTTTCTATGCAACTCATTCCCTAAATTAATGGGATCTAAACAGGACAGGCTAGAAACATAGCAGTTTAATTACCTTTGCTTTTAAGGCAGATGTAAATACAACTTTACTGATCTGAAGTGAGAAACACTCAGAAGGGAGGCTGACAGGAGTGCAAAAAGAAAAAAGACATGCACTTGAAAACAGTCACCCTCCCTTCAACATTAACTGAAGGTATCAGCTTTCTTCCCTTGTCTTCCTGAGGCACATTTTCACCATTTATTCCAAAAAATGTCCCTGAAGCATGTAAGACAGGTACAGTTGCAACAAAAGAACATGAAAATTCTTTCTCAAAAATAAATTGTAAACCCTGTGGGTGGACCATACATTTGTAAAAGGAAGGAAATAAGGGAAAGAAGGAAAGAAAACTAAAAAATCAACAACCCTGTGGGAAAAGCTTTCTCCATCCAAGGAGCACCAGTTAAACAAATAAATACACTGGAAAGGCATCATGGGAAATTCATCATATTACACTCAAGAGACAATTTAATAGCAATAATGAAACTGTACAAGGGCCATGACTTCTAAACTACAGGTCCTGAGAATCTCCCGCCTCCTTGAACAGCTGCAAAACACTAGTTCCTTGTTCAGCGCTGGACCCTTTGACAATTTGGTGTCTGCCAGAGCTTGCTGCCAAAGAACCTCATGCTGATGGCTCCAGACAGCAGCACAGACAGCTCTGAGCCTACCTGTGATAAGACACAATTTGATATGCAGAGTAAACACCTTGCTTTCCTTTAGCATTTCTCTTTCTTCAGACTAGGAGTTTCATTTTCTTTTTGACAGCTTATGAAAGACAGGGGAGAGAGGCACCATCAAGGAAGTGGAGATAGCAGTTGGCAACACCCAGTGCAAAAAGAAGACTTATTTAACTCTGTGTACTGCTCTGAGTACCAGGCTCTCAGCAAAACACCTTCAAATAATGATGAAGATAACCCTGTCCTCCAGCATTTCAGGTGAGGATCTAGTTCTGTGCTCCTGTGGTGCCTTCCAGTGGAAGATTACCCTTTTCTCTATGACCTAATCACCAATATATTTGACAAGGACCAGCTTGACAAACACTCAAAAGAAACCACAACTCCCCAAAAAACCCACTCAAAAAACCCAAACAAAACAAAACAAAAAACAAAAACAACCACAGGGAGGAATATGAAAATACCTTGCCCAAGGTTGCTCATCAAGTTTGTCAGAGATAATAACAGAGTCAGACTCAACCTGAACTCCAGACAGACACAAGTTTCTTTCCTCATTCATCTAGTTCAGAGGATCCATAATCTGTTTGAGAAGCCAGTGCTGTTCTTTACACTATGTCACAGATGGGAGACCTGAACAATCCCAGGTCCCTCAACATAGTGGATAAACTTTATATCACACAGGGCATAAATTTTAGAGTCCATATATTCAAAGGTATCACTTTCCCCATCTGTTTCAGAATGCAACAAATATTTTTTTTTCCCTGTTCAGTGCTGCAGATTGTTTGGACAAAGCAAATTAAAGCATTTAGCACCTTTCTGTGAGCCCTGAATCAATCCTGTACTCATCTGGGTGGGAATGTAAATGCTTGACCCAGCAGTCAGTTTCTTCCTGTTCTGAACAAACACAGATTCTAGAAAGTACTTAGAGTTTTAAGGCTTTTGGTTGATAACTGCATCTGGATTGTGCCTACCAAGGCTGAAGAATGCAAACTTGCTGAACATGTTATAGAAAACCCGTATCTTACAGGAATATTTTTGCTACTGACACATAGAACTAATTTTTTATGTTGGATTTCCTATCAAATTAATAATGAGAGTCCACTATTCTCAGACCTTGATCTCATACCAGTGGATATATAATCTCAAAGCAAAGCTTCATAATAGTATTTAAGGAATTCTGTTCATTAATAGTTTTCTTTGTCACTTAATAATCAAGATCCTCTATATGCTACAGGCCAGCCTGTCTTACAAATGTTTACATTTTTCAGTGTATGAACAATCATGCTTCCTCCCAAAAGCTTGAGAAGCAAAAGTATTTTATACTGAAAACAGTAAAGATTCTAAAAAGCACACACACAGATAAGAGCATTACCAAGGCACTCAAATATCTCCAGTGCTGGATGTAGAAGAAAAGAAATTGCTACAGAATACTAAAATATAAATGAAAATCCACATCATCTTTGAAGCATTTTTTTTTTGTTGTTGTTGATCTTCGACTGAAAGCAATTCTACTGTTCTTTCTGATGAACTGCAAAATCCTATAGCTGAAGTCAGTCATGCATAGTCTTTAGGAAATGAGAAAAGAATGGTTTGAACTTTGGAACTCCATAGAGAAATAAGAAGAAAACTCATCTTAATGGAAAGCTACTTTTCAGAATGATTCTGTTCTCTAAATTAATGCTCACTTTTGAAGAGTTCTGGAGAAACCTATGCCATTTCAGCAAGTACTAATTGATATTTACAGAGTGCTGCTGAGGGGGGTTATCAACATTTCAAAAAGCTCCAAAAGGCAGACAGATTAAGTACAAATTGAGGAAACCTCTTCAGTACTTCTTTCTTGGTGTAAATGAAGTCAAGGCTCTATAATTGCTTCATTTTGAGAAGTACAAAAATAAGAAAAATACTAGTAATTGTTTACACCACCACCAATACTGAAAACTATCCTGGATTTGAGAAAAACTCAGGACAGTCGGCACCAGACTGCTACAGAACACCTTTTCAAGGTTCCTTAATTCTCAAACTTTCCATAAAACTCCAGCATTTATCGCCTATCCCAAACATGGAAATCAAAGTGACCAAATTCGCAAAAGAAAATCTGAAGTCATTAGAAATTACTGAAAATTTTAACCACAGCTTTAAATAAATAAATGACCCCTTTAGGGCACTCAATTACAGTTTGCTAAAATGCTAATAGATTAGCATTACCTTTTCTTCACCCTTCTCTCTCACCTCCTGACCTCCTTGAAATGCACTAGCTGAACAAGTATTATTTTAAATCTCTTATTTTCTCTGTTCAGTATCTCCATATTTTAGCACTCTTCCAGTACTCAGAAAGAGCAACCATTTTGTTCTCAGCCATTAAATCTCTAATATCATTGCTTGTGTTTTATTTGGATGAACAAAACACAAATCAACAGTATCAAGAAAACAAAACCAAATCAAACAAAAAAACCCAACAAAACCCAAAAACTCAACCCAAATCCAACCTCCCAGTTCTGAATTTCCATGCTCAATGACAAATGGAAAACCTATTAACACATTGTGGGGACAAGGATAGAATTTTAAAACAGAATATGGCTTAAGAAAGAGGTAGGACAAAAAGGTATGGTGATTGACTCTGAGCTGCATGAAAAGAAAAATATTAGTAGCTGCACAATAGACTCCAGAGTTTGACATAACATCACTGCTCTTGTATTAACAAAATCAAAAAATTAATAATTACTTAGGCAGTACAGAATTTTCTTCTGTATCTGCCTTTCTGTATTAGAAAAGGAGAAAACACTCAGAGCTTGAATGTATATGCCAGAAGGTTGATAGGCAAAGACATGACAGATAATGCATCTTTCAAAATTAAGTCCCAAAATAGAGAACTTAATTCTGCTGCAAGTATTTAATTTGTTGTAAAACAGGGCCCTTGCCACGCCAGCTTATTATATGAGGTGTGACAGTCATGGCAGTCCAGTCTTCCCAGGGGCTTGAGCTACAAGCTCAGATCTTCAAAACCTGCTACATTCTTTTTTTATGAACTGATACACTTTGATCAGCCAAGCCAGCCACTCTTTCCTCCTTTCTATTTTCATCTTTCACCAAACTCTTGATAAAATTTTGTTTCAGACAGCTCTATAGAGAGATGTTATACTTGGGGCAATTCACTGAAGATTATTTTCTATGTTAATTTCAGAAACAGATAAAAATCAAATGTACCCTATCACTGAATTTTCCTGACAGACCCTCTCTTTTTGCAGAAAGGCACAACCACACTCTATAAAGATGAAACTAAATAACACATCCTCACACCCACTGGGAGAAAATATTCCTCATCTTTCAATAGACTAAAGAGTATGTAGGAAAAGGCATAGGCAAATTCAATACATATTATAAGCTGACAAATTTAGCTGCACATTCAGGCACTTTTCTTGAGAAGAGTAGTAAAAGGCTTTTGTAAGCAGTTGGCAGATTTTGTATTCAATTTAGTGTTTCACAGGTGATGGGGTTAACTAACAGTGTGACTGAGGCTTTGATCAGGTGGCAATCAATACTGCAATCAAAAACAGAATATATAGAACACAGAAAGAGTATGAAGTGTACAGACAAGTGCAGTCACTGCAAAACCCTCTGCATCACACATGGAGGAAGCAGGGTGCTCTGTAAGGTCTAGGGATTTTTAAACCATTTTATAATACTGCATGTTCCTTAGATAGAGGAAATGAGAAACTGTGGGGTTAAATATATTTCAGAGGCAAGGGGCTGAGAAGAATTTCTCTTTTCCTAAAACCTTCCCCAGTCAGAGGCAGCAACTGTGAATACCCTTGTCTCAGAGACCAAAAATGAACAGTTTTTTCTGGTTGCCCATTTCTGACTAACAGTAGCACAAAATGTCCAGTTTTAACCTAACAAGAAAGTGCTCTGTTATTCTACTCATATTCAGAGATAAGGAAGTACAAAAGAAACATGAACTATAGTTACTTCTGTCTGTTGCTACTGAGCTCTCTACAGCTCTTAGTGCATGACAGAAATTATTAACTGAAAAGCCTTTCAAATTTGAAAAGAAATACTGTGGATCTCAGCTATGAATTTTTAAGCTTCCAGCACTGTCAGTGTTTTTGGGAGGGGGGAGGGACAGAAGGTGAAAGAAAAGAAGTTCCAATTTTGTCTCCTGAAACAGGAAGACCATTTCTTTCTCAGCTGTATGTGTGAGGGGATAAGTAGGTTAGAGATGTTTTGTGGTCTTTACCTGAGAGCAGCTTTTGGGAAAGTTGGCACTGGCCCAAGAAAAATCAAGGTAAGCCCATATCCATTTCTTACATACTGAACGACCTTACTGTCCTCATTTCCCTATTGTCATGGGTTGGCGCTGGTCAAACGCCAGTGCACCCATGAGTGTATGGTTTTTTAATAAACTGCTGTGAGATGTGATCAAGAACAAAGCAGAGCAGGCCTATCACTTGAAATAGGAAAAAAACACATTTATTAACCTACATAACAATAGACAATACATAACAATAGACAATAGACACAGAAAGAAAACCCAATCACCCAAAGGCAGACAAGAAAACCTCCCAGAACACTTTTCCTCCTCCCCCCAATTCCATCCTTTACATGCTCAACAGTTGACACCAGCATATACCTTCATATCTACTTGCTTAAACCTTCCACAACCCTGGGTTCCCAATCCAAGCCATTATCCCTTAAAAAAAACAATCCTCAATCCATCCAGAGAAAGAGAGAGAAGTCTCTCTCGCACCACAGACCCACCCCCAACAGGAAACACAGGTCCATCCTCCCGTGCTCCCACATCACCCATGGCACCACTCGAAGAACTCCACCACGGTGACACCCTCCTTCCATGTCTGGTGCTCTCACCACCGTCCATGGGACAACTAGATAGGGCTCTTTTAAGGATGTTTGGCCCAGTACCAAAAACCAGCTATCTTCTTCTATTGGGACATAGCAGTCCCCCCCAGATTTACTCCTGGGGCCGAGGGTCTCAAAAAACAGGCCACAAAGTCTTTGGCTTTGAACCAAACAGCATCCACCCAATTCAGTCTCATTTATATTTAGGAGAGTCAGGGTTTGTCTATGGCTAAATTATGCAAGAAAGGTCCAGCACAAAGCCACTCCTCTTCATCTCTCGCAATTGAGGGGGTTCTTTTTATCTTCCTTTATCATCCTGGTCCCAGGCTGTTCTCTTTCTTCTATAACCACCAGCCATGAGGAATGAAGTGCATTGGAACAGTTCTCCTCTGCCTTAGAAAGAGTTAAAAGCTTCTGCCTCCCAGCAAGGCCACAGGCTCAGGCAGTCCGAAACTCCCACACACCGCTCGCAGCTCGGCACCTTCTTCCCTGGGGGAAAGAGAGACGGGCTGGGGGGGGCCGACAGGGACGGGGGACGGAAGGCACCTCCGAAGTTTTCCACCCCTCCATCCTAGATGGGACCAACCCAGCTCACATCCCGTTCCCTCTCTTTTCCCCCCTCTGGGGCCTGGGCCTACCTGACTCCCCTCCCCCTGCCACGCTGAGCAGGGGGAGAGGAGAGTGCTCCTCTGCTGAAAGCAGAGCCGGGAAAGAGGAAGTATGTCCCCGAGTCCTCGCTTTCAACCCCTTGTGTCCTCAGAGGCGTGTCCAAACTTTCAGTGGCCACCGAAGATGCCAACATCCAAACTTGGCCACTGATTGGTTTGAGCTCACTTTCCTGAAAAACTCACTTCCCCTCAAACCACGACACCTATTAAGTGTCATAAACAACAAAAATCCACAACTCCATAAGAAAACTGTATCTAAACTACCACAGCCACAGATTTGTCTACCAGAGTGAATGTTATTACAATATTGACAAGGCATGATCCTCTTCATTACTTAAGTTGGCAGTTTTATTGTAGTGTCAGAATTTAAAGTGTGTTTCCATGATTTAACTCCAGCTGGAAACCAAGCCCCACACAGCTGCTCACTCACTCCACCACGCTGGGATGGGAGAGAGAATCAGAAGTGGGTGAACTCATGGGTTGAAGCAAAGATGGTTTAATAAGCAAAGAAAAAGCAGTGCCTTTGAGCAAAGCAAAACAAGGAATTCATTCTTGGCTTCCCATGGGCAGCCACTTCCAGGAAAACAGGGCTCCATTACATAGCAGTGACTTGGTAAATCAAACACCATCACTCTGAATGTCCCCTGCCTGCCTTCTTCCTCCTTCCCCTGATGCCTTGGGAAGGGTCTCCTGAAACAGAGACTGGACCGAGCTAGAGAATAAAGTAGGTATTTATTGAAAAGCCTCCAGGATCCACCTTGGGCAGGACAGGGCCTGACCAGGGCTACACCCAAGGTGGACCCAAAATGGTCACAAAATGCCTGACCAGTCACAACGTCTTACACTTTTATAAGTTTTGGTCTGTTTGCATATTGGGGTTTAATTGTCCAATTACAGGTTCAGGTTGTGAGGTCCCATCCTTCTTGTTCCTCTCTTCTGTCCACCGTTGTTTGTGCTTTTGGGCCTGAAAGTTGTCCTTGGTCTTCAGCAGGAAAAGGATTTGTTTTGTCTCCCTGCTCTGTGAAGAGAGCTTATTAGCACCTAATATGAGGCTCAGAACTACACCCCTGGGCAGCACAGAATCTGAAAGCTAATCTGAAAGAATTCATGAAAGCTAAAACTTAAGGCATCACCCCCAGCTTTACACACTGAGCATGACCTCACATGGTGTGGGATTTCCCTTGGGTCAGCAGGGCCAGCTGTTCCTGCTGTGCCTCCTCCCAGCCTCCTGTGCACCCCACTCTCCTCACTGGTGGGGTGGGGTGAGAGGCACAAAAAGCCTTGATACTGCTCGAGAGCAACCAAAATACCCCTGTGCTACCAACGCTGTTTTCATTGCAAATCCAAGTGCCAGCTACTGGGAAGAGAAGTAATTCTATCCCAGCCAAAACCAACCAGTGTCCATTTCCTTCCACTGGATGGTAGGCCAGTCAAAATCTTTAATCAAGGCTCAGTTGTTACAGTTCTGCAAGCTTTAGCTGCTGGAGCTGTTCCAGGTCTAAAAATTGAAATTCATTGCTGATGTGCTACCGCAGAGTAAGTCAGTACACCCTCCACTTAAGCACCTCATTTCCTCATTAGAGATGCTCCACAGAAAGTGAACTTTCCTCTGTCAAATCCAAAGAAATACACACTACATTGGACTGGAAGGATACACACTGCACAGGAATGTGGCCCTTAGGCTGACCACTGTACTAATGGAGATTACACTAGTAATAGTAAATAGTAATAGTATATGTAATTAGTACATAGATTAAGGCAGGAATTTTGGCTTATAGAGTGTGGTGTTACAAGAAAAATGAAGAACATTTGGCAACGCCAAAGTTTCTATACTATTTGAAGTCAGACTGAAGAATCCACAGACTGATCTGAATATATCTGTGCTGAGTTTGCACCTAGCTCAGGGTTTTTTGGTTTTGACCTAATTTGTAATCTTGTTGGGTATGAAATCTATTACTCCATTAAAGTGAAAAAATAATTTTTTTTGAATATAAACCAAACTGTTCACTTGATTAAAAAATCTCAGTACTCAAACTGTAGAGTTGCTTAGAAAACTCAGTGTTTGAAATCCAGCCTCTTCCAAGATGTTTAGATAGTCACCATCAGTGTGGATATGGGAATGTAGAGGAATACCTGGTTAAAAAAACCCCAACATATATGGCTCCTGTTTTATAAAAAACAACTTCCCATATTCTATTAAGTTATGGAGAGAAAGGAAGTAGTTTTTGCTACATCAAGGTGTAAACCCTATTTTAGTGTATTTGTTGAAATTGATCCTATGCTTCAGGAAAAACCAGCCCTTTGCCATATATTTAGGCCATATTTCTCCCCTGATAGTTTCCACCATAGCTTTCTCTGTCTTCTTTATTTCTGAAGTTTCTAGACAGTGCCACAGTTCTATGATGCCATCACAGGATATTTAAACAATGCTCTGTTGTATTAAAACTAGAAGTTACATTAGCATCATGAATCAAAAGCATCTCCAGAATATTTTCTTATGTCATACCATAACTTTTGTTGTTATTATTTTTTTAATAAAATTACAAGCCAAAAAAAAAAAACCCTTAATCATACTCTGCCACACAAACTAAGGCAGAGTTTCAAAGCTTTTAAAAACAGAACAGGCACCAAGCTGTTTTCCTAAGCTATAACTGAAACCCAGCTTGGCAGGAGCTGTGTTCTACTGGAACACGACAACTCACACTACTTGTTTAATCTTGGCCATCACCAATACAACTCTGCATCACACAGCTGGGCACTTTGGGAGGGACCTGTGCTGCTTCTATCACTGGATGCACCTCACACCATCAACACCACAGAAGGACACCTGCCATTTCCTTCTGAAGTAGTTTGGAATGCTGATATCTCCAAACAAAAACGTGTTGTTTTGGTTGGGGCATTTTTAACGCTTCAGGAATTGTTACTCACAGCTTGCTGCAAGAGTCAAATAACACCTGGATCCCGACTCAGTAACCAATTAGGTTAATAACTCAAACTGCTGCAATACTGTATAACAGCATAAACACAACAAGATCAAAGTCTCTCACTGGACATTATTGCATGCCTTTAAGGAACCTAAAAGATTTGCTTCTGAGGGAGAATTGGAACCAAAATTCACTAAAAGCAGTTGAGATCTGGAGGCTTGTTTTTGTTGACCTGATAGTGCTTCCAGTGAAGAACAAAAAAAAACCAGGCCAGTCTAACAAAAAGTAAATGTACCCTGGCCAAGGTGAAAATAATGTGCATTTTAACAATTTATAAACAGGACATTAATAATTTAATTTAGCTTTCTGCATGCACTTCCAGAGGGGAACCCATCTGCTGTATTTTATAAACGCACCTTAGAATGAAATGAATTGTGCTTTGCAGTCAATAAAGAAAAGTAGATATAAGCAAGTGAGTCAAGCATATGAGTTAAGTGTCTACATGTGAACCAAGGAACACGATTCATTGCTACCATTGTGGTAGCCCATTTCTAAAACATAGCTTTTCCTTTACTAACTCTGCACAGCACAAGAAAAGACCACATATAAAAGACAACATTATAATCTGTCAGGAGTTTCACTCTAAAACGTAAACAAGCAATGGATCTCAGTTCCAATGACAGTTTAATTTTCCTTTCTTCCACTTTGAGGAAATTATAATTTCAAACTCTCACATCACATCTGGGGCAGCTTTTTGACCCTCAAAGCACACTTGCCATCATTTTGAAAACATAAAACAAAACAGAAATAGTCTCAATCACATGAAACATAGCTATTCTGATCAGTGTAGGTTTGATGTGTCCCAAATGAGTAACATCACCCCAAAATCATAATAGTGATCTCCACTACATAAGCTGAGACTTCACAAATTGAGTTGGTTCCCAGGACAAGCTGAGGACATGCCTCTTGTCAGTGCCTTAGCCCAGCCCTTGGTTCTGCAGTGCTGATGTACCATTAATTAAACCAATTTCTCCTGCGAACTGAAGAGATAAGGGTTCTGAGAAATCAGTTCCACATTTTAATCCATCACTCTGATAGCTGGGCCTAACTTTGCAGTTCTGGGCAGGGAGACTCTGGGGCAAAAGGCACCACTGTAGAAGAAAAGAGTCTCATTCCAGTCATGTGCCAGCCCAAAGAAAGGAAAACTCAGTTCTTAATGCAGATAGCATTACAGCTAGCCTAAAGTTTGCTGCCACAGCTCAAAACCATATTTGAACTAACATGACATTTTAGGAGTGTTTTTGTTGGGGTTTTTTGTTATGGTTTTTTGTTCGTTTTAATTCCATTTTTTTAAGTACAAAAATGCTGAGATCCTCCAAACTCAGGGCACTTAAAAATGATAGGCTGTCTACACAGCGACAGCATTTTCTTAGACCCCTCAGGATTCTGTCCAGCTGACCCTGCTTCCCTTCCCTGACCTGCAGCTCTGCACCCCAGAGTATGCTGACCTAAATGCAAACCCTTTCTCCTCAATTCCCTCTGTCCAGCTGCTTCCCTCTGGAGATAAAGGCATCAACAAAAAGATGTTCTCACTGCACTGTGATGCATCTGCACTGCAGTGAGATGTTCTCTCACTGTGCAGAGGGTGAAGGTCTCCACTGAGCAGATCACCAGCTGAGCTTGCATTATATACACACACACACTTACACATATCTAGGAGAACTATGTTATTTCACAATCCTGACAATTTAACAGGACTGAATCTCCGTAAAGACATATGCCACATTCCACACAGGGTTTACCCTCCTGCTATTTCTAATAGAACATTTTCAAATTAGAGAACATGCTCATGTTGAGCTACATATCATTTTCAGCTATTGCCTTCATTCATTTGAATTCCTACTATATTTGATTTTAAGTGCAAATTACTTCAAATGCGGGTCCTCACTATGGATATCAAATGCTCTTATAGAATGTTACAAGGGCTCTACATCAGCAGTTTATTTCCCTCTATTTAAGAGCAGTAAAGTCATTGTAGTATTTTTGGTTTGGGTTAAATATGCAGAATAGTAATCTGTTAAGAAGTGCCGTGCAAGGCAGTTCAGAGAAAAGTTACTGATGAACTTGGAAAATACAAGTCTACCCTCAGGGTACTAGAACAAACTCCTGTCACACTGACTATCAAATTAGTGAGCACATATTCTTTCTTGCCTCTAACTACTGTATGGTCATACTAACTTTTACAGCTATGTCCAACTCCATGGTTCAATTTTTTCTTTTAAAACAAACAAGAAAAAACCCCAAACTCTTCCCATAGTAGTCTGATTGGTATTATAATGTATATTTAATTATGTTTTCCTGCTAGACTTCCAAAATGTGAAGTTGAGAAAGAAGAGGTAGATCTCAGCTGTGCTTTTGGAATGCAAATAGCAACAATCTACCTCTGTATAGTTGTCAATAATTAACACCCAGTTACATTCCACTACTGATGCTATGACAGATGGATCAGAAAAACCTTCATGCCACAATCTGGAAGGGAGGGAAAAGACTGTAACAAGGTATTTCATCCATGTGACTTTGCCCCACATCTTTTTACATTTCATTTCCTCTTTCTGACCTACTACCCTGCTATTTTGACAACAGGTACTACTTTTAGTAAGACGATATGATACAACCTTGACATT
The DNA here is from genome assembly GCA_008694505.1 of Cyanoderma ruficeps. NCBI lineage: Eukaryota > Metazoa > Chordata > Aves > Passeriformes > Timaliidae > Cyanoderma > Cyanoderma ruficeps. The sequence continues at coordinate 2,274,042 of VZDJ01000246.1, forward strand.
CTTTTAAAATTAGCATGGTCTCTGGACCTTCATTTGCACTATTTTCCTGTTTGCTCTCCCCTTGGAATCCTTGCAGTGTGTTCCTTCACGAAACATGCTGACCTCTGGAAATGTAAAGACTTTTTCAAGATAGATGCAGTTGCTCTTAGTTGCACTTGTCACATACTCTCTCTCATGTTTAGAAAAAGAAAGTTACAGAGAAACAGAAACAGAGAAACAATAAAAAAAACCTCACAAATCAATCCTTCATTTTCTTTTCTTTAACCCACAGGCTGAACATCTCTTTTCTCAGAGCTCATTCCACATCAGCTTCTACCCTCTTTAACTAGTCACTAAACTGGAACAAAACCATTCTATCTAATAATCTACCAAATGACCAAAATACCACCATAACACTATTAAAACAAGAATAATATTCTAATTCAAGAATTAAAAGTTCATGAATTCTCCAGCCATAAATATGTTAATTCGGACTGTGTGTAAAGAAACTACAAAATAGTTTTCTCCTTATCAGGACATGCCTTATGTTGTTGGAAAGCTGTGTTGCAGGTTCATAATTTTGAGCTTTTTCATTCCTAGCTACAACTAGATGTGTCAGCAAGTCAGTGGGACTGCATGCAGAGTTTAGAAGTTGTCCTGGTTTAGGGCAAATTTGGGAGGAAACCTCCGAGTGGGGGTTCCTCTGGAGAGCAAAACCTAAATGGCCCCTCCCCCCAGTCGGTCCGGGAAAAGAACTTCCTCGGAGAAAAGTGGAAAAAACTATTTGTTTAACAAACAAACTGCCCACAAGCATAAGGAATAAATAATATGAAACAATAAAACCTCTCGCTGGTCCAAAGAGAGAGAGAGATGGCAAAATTGAGAAAAAAGTCCTTGCCGTGAGTCAGTTCAGCTCTCTCAGTCTCTTCTCAGTCCTGGTCCCTTTCGGTGCTGGAAAATGCCCAGGTCCAGGCCCGGTGGGCCACAGGTGCAGCTCCTGGTGCTCCCCTGGGTTTTCAGTCCAGAGCAGATTTTAAAAGTCCCAAGAAAAAAAGGGAAAAGAAAAAAAAAAAACAGTCCAGGAAGCTTTCTCCTCAGCTAGCTAAAACTAACTAAGAAGGAGGAAAAAAAACCTCTCTTGCCGCTGTCCGTGCATCCGACAAACACCCCCAAGGACGATGAAGGAAAAAAAAAAAAAGTGAAGAGGAGTGAAAACTGTTTTTTCAAAACAAACTGCTCTGTCTTCTTCCCTGCTCACTCTCAGAATCAGTCTTAAAGGTACAGAACACACAGCACACACAGAACAGATGATTGGGGATACAGGCACCATAGTCACCCTAGGACAGAAGTGCACAAAAATTTAACTCCTTCAAGTTAAACAGTAAACAGAAAACCTTTGGCTAAAGGGCTTCATTTTTAGCAGAAAAGGATGAGTTAGAGTTCTTGTTCTAAAAAATTCACTCCTTCCCCATTCTTCTAAATCTTCAAATGGGATCCAAAGCACCAGCCATATAAACAGCAGTGTTTGATGACTTCGCATCTCCTGCTGGCATGCCTGACAGATCATGACTGAAATTGATTTTATTTAAGTGCGTGACACTGCAAAGGGAAGAGATGAAGTGAGAAGTTATGCTGTCTTTACAAATAGTGACATACACTTAATTAAACTCAGAAATAACCACAAAAACGGATACCTAAATTCTAAAAGATGTGCATTTTAGAGGTGCTATATTGTATTCACAAACACTGTTTTCTTCTTGTAAAACAACAGTGATTCCTGTAATTTATTTCCTCTTCTTCCTGTCTGTCAGGAGAGCTGCAGATTCGACAGACCAACTCTTTCTAGTCAGGGCATTTAGGACTCAGGCATAAGTAGTTTACTACTGCTCAAAGGCACTCCAGGACATTTTCTCTAGTCTCCCACCCCACAAATGGACACACTCAAAAAAAGTTGCTTCAGGAGAAGCTTAATGTTTCTAGAAGTTCTGACTAAAAGAAAACGCCTACATCTCCTGAGCCTTGCTTAGTAATTTAGATCTGCCAGGGAGGCTTAGAGCACTGCTGGAACTCCTAGGATACAAGGAGAAAAATTCAAGTTTAACACTACCTTGAGCAATTTTTTTTTTTTACTGACCTAAAAGAACCTGTCTCTGATGACAGTGGGAGCATCATTTGCTCTACTGAATAAACTGCCAAATTCAGATGAGCAACAGACAGTAGAGCTGGCTATAGCCAACATAAAAATAAAACCCCTGTGGCAGCACTAAAATTTAAGGACTGAGTCAGTCACATCTAGAGGCAATGAAGAAACTACTAAGTTAGAGCCTTGGACCCATTCACTTTCAGTGTCATTCAGGCTGCACCTTTAAGTAATTCAGAGATTCTACTATAACCACTTAGAAACTACTGAAAAAGATGAGGAGAGATGAAGTTACTTTTCCCCCCTCCTGACTCCTTTTTGTGTTCTCACATCTGACAAAACCCATCTCCTAGCTGCTTGGAGCAAAAATTTTCCTATTTTTTTTAAAGGCTTTTCTGATGATCTCTCAATGGGAAACTGAGCAAAGTCAGGTCCCAGTACCTACAGTGTCAATCAAACTGAAAAGAAAGATGATCCTGTTATAAAATATGATACATATTGATTTGGGGGGGTGAGGAATTAAAATCCTACAGCTACCAGAGACCACGGAAGGGATACCGGAGGCGATCTATGAGGAATGCGGGACTCCATCAGCAAGTGAAAAGGACATCCCGGCTCAACCCCCTCAGCTTTCAGTCACCAAGTATACACCGCTGCCTCCAGAGGAGACAGGTCCATCCCCAGCCCAGACAACCGAAACTGCTTCCATTCAAGGAGGGACCCCAAAATCCACAACGGGGCGTCTGGGGACAGAGACCTTCTCTACAACTGAAAGCGGGTTGAGCTAATCCTCGAAACTCCATTCAGATTCGGCGGGGACAACATCAGAAATTGAATGGGAAAGCCATTTCCAGGGAAAAGCCTGGCCCGGGGAAAAATAAACTGTATAAAAACGGGACCCCGGGGACGGCATGTCGGAGCAGATGATCGCGGACTCAGCGCGGGCTGGTCTGATATCTGCCTCCCAGTCACGATCGGACTTATACTCTGCTGTGCCGGGAACCCTTGTCGGTTTCATTTCAATTCGGCTAATTTTCGTTATTTTACTTTCTATATATTCGCGATCTCTATAATCCATCTAATCTGCAGAAAAATAAAGCTTAGATTTTTGATTAAGAGATCTGTGTCACGACATTTATAACAATCCCGTTAGTAACTTTTTCTTTATGTTTAATTACTCCTTGCACAGTCTCACAGGGGGTTAACTAGGCTGGCTTATACTAAAGGCCTCACAATCCTCAGGTCTTTGACACAGAACTCGAAAAACAGGTCTAGTAAAGCTCAGAAAAGCTTTTAAAAAAATGAAGCTTGAAAAAGATGTTCTGCTCCTTAAATCCTCAATGAAAGATGGAAAGCTGAAGGGACTGGGTGCTTGTTTTTGTTTAATTAAGGAAATCTCTACCTTTAGGAATAACAAGAGAGTGCTGGTTTTATTACATGTCTTTTGCAAAACTAACCTTTAGACAGGGGCATCTAAAAACACCCTAATAACTTTTTGAAGAACATTAAAGAATTTTGATCTGTTTAGAGAAGTTTATGATGTATCAAATTCTAAGCATATACTCTAAGCCATAATCTTACAAGATTACAAGATCATCCTTTTACCAGTAATAGGGCTCACCAGCTGAAGAGTTTATTTCAAGATTCCTGCCAGAGTGAGTAGCAGTCACCAACTTCTCTTGTGCAACCTGAATATACTGTTCTCTATTTCATTTCCTATTTGTATCTCTTACTCCAAAGGATGCTATGAGGACCAAAAATATGTTGCTTGTTTTCTGTGAATGGGAGGCAGGGAGCACAGTATTCTTTAGATGTTAACAAGACACTGATAACATGAGTCAGTGGTACTACTTGATACCCATGAGATGGAGAGATGCAAAGTTGTGCTTTCTCTCTATTGAATCATTCATGTGGAGGAGAAGAAAAAAAACCAACCCAAAATAAACCAATGCATTTTCCTACAGACTGGAGAACTCATCACAAACTATTTGTTTGGTCTGATGGTAAAGAAAACTCAGATATGAGACATCTCCTGTTACTAAAAGCAGTTAAAAACTTAAAACTGAAGCCAATTAATCTAAAGCACCTAAACAACAAAATCGTTGGATAAAAAATATAATTTAAGTGCTTCCAGGATTATTTTAGCTTCAGTATGTTTGCAAATAAACACCAGCATTACTGTGGACTATTGAAGAATCTATCAGACTATCAGCAGACTCTTCAATAGTTGGGAGTCATTTTGACAACTCAATTACCTGACAAAAACCTACTTGACCATTCAAATCCTGAAAGTTCATATTTACAAAGTAGCAAAGAGAAACTAAGACTCTTGCCACCATTTCAGCTCTAAAAGCTTCTAATGTAAAATCATATTGAGGGCAAAATAAAATCTCCTCAGTACTCTTTAAAACAGGATATGAGTAAAAAATTAAAGCAGTAGGTCTTGTCTGTATAAAGCTTTGTGTAGTATCTGCACATATTAACTAAAACATTTTAAGCCACATTCTGAACAGTTGTCTTTGCAAATGTCTTTTCAGAAATCATCTGAGATGCTGCTCTGCAGGATGAAGAGTCTGACTCACTGAATTGATACCACTGAGTCATGGTAGTTGAGTCATTGGGTAGTTATAGTTCTATCTAAAACAGTTTTTTAATCACTTGAAGATATTCAGAATAGTAAGGATTTCAAAGGAAAAGGGAAAACATTAATTCAGAAATGCAGGTCTTCCTTTTACAGTGATCCTCTTGCTATAAAAACCACAAGGACATACACAAGGAGAAAAACTTGTATAGATATCAAATTTTGGAATCAGGAATTACATAGAAATAGAGTGTTTCCCAGATATTTCTACTAGACAACTGAAGTTTTTAAGCATAGATCAACCACTGTTCTGCTACTTTTCACTATGTTGCATTTATTTGACAGCCTGTAAAGAGCTATAATTCTTTTCATCATTACTGCAGCAATGTCACTGCTGATATTCAATTGAGTTTTTAAGGATTCTAGGGAAATGCACGCCACTTTGTGGGTGTAATTGATTTAGAGTCAATATGATCTCAAAGTGGGGAAAAAGATGAAAAGAGCAACCAGCCTGCTCTTCCTGACTCTAGCTTTGTCAGATTTACATCTGCCTTCATTTCCCATTAAAACCAACTCGTATTCTCAGAAATTTTGCACACTATTAATAGAGAATTGCCTTAATAACCTTCTACAGCTCTGAACAGAATGAGAGAACAGCAAATGGTCATCCATTGATTTCAGCACTGAAAATATTCCGCTTAAGATTTAAGCTTCATCTTATAATAACCTCTCCAAACAGTAGAAAAATTCTGAATCAAAATCAGTGCCAGACAGAGATGAACAACTAAAATGCACAGAAATCTGATTCATTTCTTTCATCCCTTTTTTATAAAGAGGTCCATTCTTCTGATAAGCTGAAGTAGAGATGTCATCATTTTGACTGTTTCTAGAGCACTTATGGTACAGCGTTCCCTGTGGTAATCTGGCAACCTTCTTTTTTTCTGATACTGCATCTTCCCACTTTTTCCCTTCCCCAAAGGATCACAGCTCACCCTCTATCCCAACAACAACAACAATAAAACCAAAAAAACCCACAAAAATTCACAATCAGAGAAAGAAAAAAGGCTGGGCTTCTTCTGAATCATTTAAATAAATTGGTTAGTCTAGAGTATTTTTCCCACCATCTTTTTTACCTTCACTCACCCAGCTATATAAAAACAAAACACACAAAACAAATAAACAAAACTAAATCAAATAAACCCCAATGCAACAAACACACACACACCTCCATCAACCACTTCTGTACTTAAATCTTGACTGAAGATATTTATCCATGAGTTGTGTCAGTTTAATTTGGATTGTCAACTTTTAGAGGCAAGGGTAATATCTTAAATAGTTCTTGTAAGCTCCATATTCTTATGCTATTCATTCTTCTTATATTATTACTCATAAAATTTTACAACTGTATGACTAAAAGGAGAGAAATATCTAAATTTCCCTGAAGTTCAAGGCAATTTGGCACTGAATGCCCATTTTTCCATTGAAACAAGCAAGCCATTCGTCAAATTTAGATCCAGAGCTTAATTCAGCTAAAAGATACACCTTCTTCTTGGGTTACTCCTTCATTGCCACTTACTGATACCAAACAGGTACATTTTATCCAGCTATTTCGTGGCCTCAGACTTGCATATACAAAGAGATTTCCAGAGCTATCAGAATGCAAGGGGGCCTCAAAGATGTGACTCAAAGGGCTCAGAGGTTATGTTGACATTACTCTTCTTTTGAGAAGCTTTTCCTCCAGGAGTACCACACCAGCTGATACACAGTGCTTTTCCCATAGTCTCTTCATAGCTTTGAAGGGATCCATTTGTTTTTCCTTATTTTTCTAGAAGGACTAATCTTATTTCTTCGCCCACATTAATTCCTATTACTTCCCCATTACTGTGCCACTGCAAAAGTATTTCCATTTGCAGTTACATACCATTGCTAATGACGTTCTTTATACTCTGCTAGATAGAACTTCTGAAGAAGTATCTGGAAGTTATTTTGATATATCAATATTTCTTCTTTAGAGATTTTGCTTTTCCCTTTGCAAGATTTAATCCTCTTCATAGCAACACAAATTCAGACTTTGATGCCAAAAAGTTTTTAAGTAGCTGTTCTGCTAAGCAGGATGTAGAGTTTCTTCAAATTATTCTCGTATCCAATCCATAACTTTTAGGCAAACAAAAGCTTGTCTTCCAGAAAACTGCATTTTTGTAATCTTAAGAAAAAGCCACAATGCCAGTCTGCGATGAGTTACTGACTTGCATGTGCCATTTTCTGCCTTCCTAATTCAGTTGGAAACCCAGCAAAAAACCCACATCTCTCAAGGGAAGCAGAGTCTATATCTGAATTATTTTTCCAGGCATTTAAAGAGGTAAATCAAGAATTTAAAAGAAACTGAGTCAGTGAGTATTTCGCAGCAGTGTGGTTAAATGAGTGAAGTTTTTTGTTTTGGATGGAGTGTGGTTTTTGGGGTTTGATAGATATTTAGAGAAATGTTTTTACATTCTTTAACTCTGATACACAAAAAAATTAAAGAAACCCTGACTCAGCATTCACTGTTTTACTGTAACTTCATCTTCTAATAATTACAGCAAGTAACCTTTTAGGGTTGTGTGGAATAGGTACTCAAGAATGAAATAAAAATTCTCAGACATGTCAGTATTACTCATTTCATTACAGAGCTGCATACTTTATATTACCCAGAAAATACAGAAAACATTGATGGTCCAGCATAGAAAAGACAAGGGAAGCCTTTGAAAGGAGAGAAAGAAGGAGGCAGAAGGGACATGCTGAAACCACCAATGAACCACAGTGAATCACGCACCTAATAAAACCCCCACAGAGAGAGGCTGCCCAGTTCACAGCTTCTGTCTCCAGAAAGCAATGACTGATTAGATAAAAAATTATTACTGAAAGCTGTACCTTCATTTGTGACCAATCAGTGAATAGCCAAGGAACAGCTTCACAAGCTGTGACAACAGGAGACCAAGGCGTAAGATGTTTGTCCAGATCACACCTGTTTTCACTGGTACCTCTGTATCAGACCCTTTGGACCACACTAGAACAACAAAGGCTTGATTACAGCAGGCCGATGACAACTTTATCTCCTCCCTTCTACATTTGGATTCAGCTGATTAAGGCATGTACATGTCCATAAAAAAAAAAAAAATCCCACAGGTTGAGATAGTCTCCATGTCTTTTGGCACTGGAAAACCTGAAGCAGATACCATAGGGCAAGCTAATAAATGGTTATTTTTACACGCAGAAGCAGTATTAAATCACTATCTCCAAAAAACGTTCCTGTCTTATTTATTTCACTAGAATAGTGGCTCTGATTTCACAATTTATTATATCATAAAAGCAGCAATGCAGAAGCAGCAGTAGAGAATTGTGACATAGTTTTATACACGTATTAAAAGTTTACACAGCTTAGAATTCTCTGTTGTACTGAAGCAGTATTTCATTGCTTCCAAATTAATTGTCCAACCAGGAAGTCATAGATCCTAAACTAAGCTTTCATGAGTAGTACAAAATAACAGTATCACCACTACAAGCCCACTAATGACAAGCAGCTGTCCATCTGCAAAGATTAAAGAATCTGAACCCTTCTTGAGCCTTTTCCCTGAAAGCAGCCATAATCACAGACTTTGAAGACAAATAAAATGACTCCAGAGAGCTTAAAAAGAAAAAGAGAAAAAGAAAGCCTTTGGGGGTGAAAGAAACCACAGGAAAAGATAAGGTTCTCTCTCACAATAGGATAGCAAATTGGATGTACATACTTATCTTCAAGTACTTAAAGACTTAAATTCATCTAACATGTCTGTACTCATCAAAAGCTCAGAAAAAAAGTCTAAAGGGCTGTGGGCCAGCATCTCTTATTTTACTTTCCTAGGATGGGACAATTAGAAGCACAAATAAGGGGTCATCACCCTATCAAGATTAGCAGCACAGCTCTGTACAGCTTCCTGTCAGGGCAGTAATTCAGTAAATTAGAGTTTCAGAAGTTGATTTGATGTAAATGAATAAGAACTTAGAAATTAAAAAAAAAATAAGTGGAGACTTGTGGTTTTGGGTTTTTTTTGGTTTTTTTTTTTGCACATGCACATAATAGACAAGCTTTACAAAGTTTTATATAGTAACTACTTTATCCACTAGTTTTCAAAGGCTTCTAAGTTTCTAAAGTTCTTTAGGCTACCTCATCACATTTTTAGACAATATCTGTTGTGACATTACTCAAGAAACAAACTCCAGTAATTGTGCACTCTGAAACTCCCAGGATTATAAAAGTAATACCTGAAGAACACAGTCAAACACGGGCAGAAAAACAGATATTAATCAGAGTCACTAACCTTATCATTCTCTCTCCAATTCCCTTACAAAACAAGACCTCCTCAGGAACTCTGCAGTGTCTCAACTTGCAAGAGTGAGGGGAATCTGGTGCAGCTGACAGGCTGCAGGTGTGTGCCATCCAATCTGACTGCCTGCGCTGGGCACTGCCAGCTCTCTGGCCCTTGCCCCAGACTTTCCCTCTGCAGATCTCAGCAGGCTGCAATCTCTGTCATTCATCTGAATTGTTTCCCTGCAACAGGAGTGGTGCACAGGGCAGTTTTTGCAGACACAGTAGTGTGAGATACTCACAAAGCTTTGGAGAAACTAAAGACTGACCTGGTGGGTTTTTTTAATATTTGCTCTAACAAACAGCTCACTGTTTTTAAGAATCTGACAATTTCTGCATTTAAGTGGCTAGGTCAGTACAAGAAATCCACTGGTGATTTGTGTTAACTTTTCCTAGACTCTACAGAGGAGAAAAAGCTTTAAGTATGAGGGACAGACTCATTAGAGTCTAAAGCTACAGGGAGATGTAAAGCAAGATGCAAAACCAAAACTTTTTGGGCTCATAAAGTAATTAACTATTGCTTTTCCTGAAACCATTTAAAAAATCATATGACACTGAAAACTCCAGGGATTTTTAAAAAGAATTTAATTTAGGTCTGCGGTCCAAAGATAATGGCAAAATTATCTATAAACACAACTAAATGGAGCCTCTTCTTTGATGATTTTCATGGAAAAATATTTTTTCAATGTTATTTAGTATTTTCTGATACCTGCAGTTAAAAAAGTAACTGTGATGAACTGTCTACAACACACATTCCCTATTCTTCACCCTGTAGGGGGAGGGAGGGAGAGAAACTGGGGGTGAAGCTGAATCCAGAAAAAAAGAGGGAATGTTGCCAGCTGAAGAGGGTGGGGACAGAGTGGCTTTGGTGGGCACTCCCCTGCCTTACTTGTTCAGGCACCTGCAGTGGTTACCAGTGCTAGTCTTGTCAGGACTGCCACAGAACAAAACTGACTTCAGTGTGGTTAAATGAGTGAAGTTTTTTGTTTTGGATGGAGTGTGGTTTTTGGGGTTTGGGTGTTTTTTTTTTGGGGGGGGGTGTGTTTTGTTTTGTTTTTGTTTTTTTTTTTAATGGCAACTGCTGCTCTGCTTTTGCCTCTGAATTTTTGCAAGACTCAAACCCAAAAAATGTAGCAGCACACTACAGTCGTGTGATTAACTCTCAGACTGACAAGGGAGGAAGAGACAAAGCTCTGTTCAGCTGGCAAAATGACCAAATTATGTTCTTTTGGTGTGATTGCAGTGTGCAGGTCCACAAAAAATTGGTGAGGTGTAATGTTAAGGCAAGAGTGATGTGTAACAGTATTTAGACAGACATTTCCTGTTTGTCACTCTAAGTCTGAGCAATGATTTTCCAGATGAAAACACTCTGTACCTGTCACCGGTTTTTTATTAGAAATTCAAAGGATGAATATTTTAATCTTAGTTGAAGGGAAACTTGAAAAGTAAATAAAAATAGGGGAATACACAGATTAACTCTTAAATCTGTTAATACAATAAATATGAAGAGATACATTCAGCACTAATGACATACTTCCTGAGTGAATATATATTTTCTCATTGTTCATTTTGCTGACATCACAATAAAGTAATGTGGGGGGCTAAAGCTTCTGTATGACCCCCTAAGTTGTGCTGGGCCTGCCTTTCTGTGCATATATTTCTGAGCTCAAAAGGTGCATAAAAGACAAGTCAAGGAGGGAATGTGCATTCTAGGGTGCATAAAAAACCCAACATTAATAGAATAGAAATGTTCACTGACAGAGTAGATACTGGGTCAAACATCATTATTAAACTGTAAGGTTCCCTGAGAAAGAGTGATGGATAGTGCTGAAGAGCAAAAACTAAAACCCATTTTATTGTGTTTTTTTACTGTTCCATCTTTGTGATTTTCCAGTATTGTGGGTAAATGTTTCTGTCTGTTGTTTGCATGAACAGAAGTGTTCATTTCATCTGTGTGAAATGAAATACATTTTGCAGGAAGAATCTAGTATCAGTCCCCTGCTACATTGCTTCTAATTGACCTAACGTTTTTGTAAATGCAAGAGAAAAAATAAATCTAAACCATCCCATTCAGTACTTCTTTGTGACTAGCCTGTTCAGGAAAAATTAAGTGCATGCTGAACATGTTGATATAGTACAATTTATTCATTGTAGAAGCTGAAAAGATTCACCATTCACTGTGACTTCTTTTGCTGAATGTAAGGTCCTGAATCACTTTTTTGTGTGTGCAATGCAGCAGTAAGTTCTCCATTTGCAGTTAATCTGTGCTTATTACATACCAGAGGGCAAAAAGCACCCCAATTATAAGCAAATAAAATTCTGTTAATGTCAGGGAAATTACCCAAGTGCTAAACTTGTTACCCAATATTTTTTACCATGTTGGTTGGCAGAAAAGGGTACTTGCTTTCTCAGAATGTTGACTGCAGGTCCTTTTAATTTCTTTTCAGTTTATCATGCTTTTAAAATGTCTCGGAATGATCATGTGAGATGATAGACAACACAGACTTGTTTAGACACTGCTGCTGGCTTTGGGGCAGTTGTTTAGATATTACATTTAGATCTTTATGTTGTTCCTTTCATCGGGTAATAGGATGTTTACAATGAACCATTTTCTTCCTCAGGCCATTTTCTATGAGATAAAGTTGTCCACAAGCAAGAAAGCACCACACCATTGCTTCTGACTATAGAACTGCTAGTTTAGATAAGCTTTGCTCTGAAAAAAAATCATGAAGCCTGTACTGTTTAATTTTTTTCTTTTCAAGACTGAGTGCACCACAAGGAGTCATGGAAGCAGGAACAACTATGGGTGGGGAATATGATGACAGTTTTGGCAATGAATTCGGTATTGCTAGCGTTTTGAGGCTACAGTAAAGATTAAAAAAAATCTTCATGTTTCATGGCATTTTGATGTTTTGTTGCCATGATATCTTTTTCTTCTATGTTCCAACAAATTGAATCCTTAGCAATATTTATATGGGTTTTCAAGTCGACTGTCATTCAGAGCTTAAATGCTTAGTGTAATGGAATTACAAGTACAGAAAACACATTCCATCTAAAATTAATCTAGACTGTAAGAGCACTATTCTTCCTCAGGTGTGGAACAACTTTAATTTGGATTGGGTTTTTTTTCCCTCACTTTTACTTACAAAGAGTAGAGTCAGTATTAAGTAAGAAAGTACATTCACTGGAACCTAGCTTAAGATATTAGACATCCTGGGCAAAGATTCTGACAATTTTGGTGTTAGTTCCTTTTGAAAACTCCTTTTGAAATAAAACCAAGCAAAAACCACAGCAGCCTGTGAAGAGCCTGATGCTGGATTCTATTCTGAGATTTGTACTGCAGCAGGCTTTCAGGAGAGTGAAGCAAAAAAAAAAACAAACAAACAAAAACCCTAAAAAAAAAACCCAAAAAAAAACCCTAAAAAAAAAAATAGAGCACAGCTGCTGGATTACATTCAGGCATACATGGGACCTGCTGCTGGTTTGGTTCATTGGGAATCAGACACAAGGGTTGGAAGTACAACCTAATTGGACATGTTGCAAATACCAATGTATTTGTCCCGTGACTTTCATAATTAAGATTATTTTTTAAAATATTCCATTACATGGACAATACAGAGCTGACAGTGTATCAGCACTTTAACTTCTTTCCCCTTTCAGTAAGTTTGGGAAGTGTATGGCTGTATAATGCCATTAAAACCTATAAAATTGCAAGGAAATTTAAGACTGTGCTATGTTATGAAAAACAGTATTTGTATAAGCAATTTGTGGCTCAGTACTAAAAATGGTATTTTTTCAAATCTGAATGTTAATGGTTACTGCCTGTGTAGTTAACTTTACTCTCAAATTAATCGGACTCCTCAGTATTGTATTATTATTAGAGTAGTAGCCACAGGCTTTTTTTTTTCTTTTTCCTTTTTTTTTCTTAATGAGTGAGTTTAAGCATTTTATCCAGTTTCAAAGAAAAATCAGGATGTCTTCACCAGCAATTAAGCCTACTTTTACACATCCACAATCCTGTTTTCTCTGGAACGTCCATTAACGTTCTCTGTAATGCTGGTTAATGAGTTTCTTTCACTTTGCAAGAAGTACTGCTATGGATACTACATCCAAATTACCATTTTGCTTGTTTATGTAAAACAATGATGATCATACTACTCTGACTGCATCTTTAAAAGGAAATAATTGTAGTCCTACGTGAAATATAGGNCCCCCCCCCCCGCCCCCCCTGCAAGCCGGGGTGGGAGAAGAAGGTGAGAGGAGAGAGAAAGCAAGAGCCCCGCAGGGGCAAGGTTACCACCTTTTTTATCAGGTATTCCAGGGGAGGAGTCTAGGGTTTGGGTCAAGGGAGGAGATAAGGAGAGTAAGATCAGATTTCAGCTACTTTGAAACGGGAGGATTCCACAACTCCTCCGTTTATAAATTGGTTAAAAGGTGTGTTGAATAACTCATAATAAGGGGACTTTGGGGAATATGACTTAGTGGTTTACAAAACTAAAATGAACATTATTAAGCTGAAATAACAAGCAATAGAAAAGCATTTGAGACTTACACAGGATAAGGTAACAGCAATTATGATACTGGATTAAATGAATACATTTTTACTTAATGAGCTAATAGTTCAGTCTCCTTTGGCCTTTGATCTTCTGACCAGAAGGGGTGCAGTTCCTTGATCTCCTCTTCACGAGGGGCACAATTCTTAGTGTTTAGTCTCAGCTTTAGAACTGGTGTTGCAGGTGTTATTCTGTTGGATTGATGACAATTGTGGAAAACGAAGTCCAAACAACTCCTAGATATTAAAGTTAGAAGTTGTTAGTTATAGAGTTGTAAAGTTAAGGTAAAAGTTAGTTGAAAAAATTTAATGATGTTAGTTATTAGAAACTGTACCCATTTTGTATCCCCTGCCCTAAAAACTCTAATTACCTCCTGTCGCTTCCCTGTCAGGTTACACGGATCGCAGCCCTCCCCACCTCCTCCTACTCTCTGCCTACACCCTGCCTACCCTCTGCCCATGCTGCCCCCCTGATCATCAGCGCCACCTAAAATGGAAATGAAGAATCCCATGATGCAATGCTCTTTAAAATAAACACAAATTACTCTCCTAGACTACAAGTCAAGACCAGACTGATAAGGGCAATAAAAAGCATGAGATAAATACTGCTTGCAGCCACTGCAGCGAGTTTGAACTCTGCAGCCTCTGCCTCGCCATGACTTGAAAGATACTCTAAAGTGGGGGACCTCCCGGCTGGAACTCACCAAGGCACTTCTCTGCAATTCTCGTTACGCAGAGAACTCTCACTCTGCAGGTCAAGCAGCAGAGTGAATTACATCTCCCCCTCAACAGTGTAGCTCAGGAGAAGCAAGTGGCGGTGGGAGCCACCCCCCCAAGACCCCTTTTTCTAAGAGTGAACCAATAAAGGCAATTAAGGAGGAAACATTGTCTCCTACCCAATTTAGAACAACATGATTGCGAAGCGAGGAAGGTGAAAGCAGCAGTGATAGAACTCGCAGCAGATGGCAGGGCCTGGCCTCTCTTGGGGAGGGGGGGGGGGCTGCTCAGCTCTGCCACACCACCTCTGCAGCATGGGCCCGTACGGGCACAGCTTCAGGGCACAGCAGGGCCTAGCCCTCTCTCGGGCTGACCAGCCCCGCCTCACCACCACTGCCACGCAGGCCCGTACAGGAAGGGGGGAGGTACGTGGGGGGGAAGGGCAAGCATAGGACCGGAAACAAAGCACTTGAGCGGGGAAAGAGGGGTTCTCAAAAACTGTGTGGTAAGCGCCATTTTTTAGAAGGAGCACCCGAGACAGCGTGGCCATCACCTTTCTGGGCAGGGAACGGGGGATATGGAAAGGCAGGGGGCAAAGGAGGACACAGGACAGCGCGAGGATGGTAGCGCACCCGCATCACTTCTGGACGGGTTCTGACCTCATCCTGCCTTCAGAGAAGGGAGATGGGGTGGAGAGGGGCAGGGTGAGGTGACTGAGAGATGGTAGCAACTCCGTGCCATTCTGGCAGTTTTCACTCCTTGCCGCGCTCTTAGGAACAATGGTAAGGAAAGATACAGGCAGCTTCACAGCAACTAAAAAACCTGGGGGTTCACAGGAGAGTGGACCACTGATTTAGGATGCTGACACCCTGCATGCAAACAGTCTATAATCATCCATAAGTAGCTTAACTGTAAGAAATAAAATACAAGTTTCTGAGTTCAGGTAAGTAGAGTGCCTTCTCAGTTGGATACTGTTTCCCTTGCCTGTGGTAAGGCTTTTCTCTGTTAAGTACCATTTAGCTCAGACCTATTGTTACTATAATTGGAAACACCTTTCCTAAATGTTTTCTCTGTTAAATGTTAATTACCTGAGACCATATTGTAACTATTCAGGCCCTGCCACCTGCTCACTGCCTCTCCCTTCCACTTTCCACATGGCAACTGATTACACCACCCAACATGCAAATAAAAAAGCCCCAAGTGCTCATGGAACACTATTCGGACATAAAACCCCTAAAAACAACGAGCCTACACAAAACCAAAGACTAAGAATGACCACTCTGGATCAGCAGGACCATAGGGAACCTCACACCAATCAGAGCTGGATTCCACCTCGTCACCATAACTTCAACAGCATTCGACCAGACAGACACCCCTAGACTACGAGCCCAGAAGGTATCTTCCCACGATCTAGCCCAGGGACTCTTGTGAGAAGAAAGGCCCAGCTCTGCCCTGTAGCTCTGCCCTGTGCCAAAGCTGAATGCTTTCTTGTCTGCGTCACCCATTGGGAACAGTGGGGGTGTGTGCAACCTCTCCTTCGAGCCCCCACTTAGAGCTGATCTTAATAAAGGCATTAAAAAGGAGCTAGTCTCCTTGCCCATTCTTCTCATTTGCTATCCATAAGTTGCAGCAAACAGGTCAAGGAGAGTTGGTAAAAGCCTCCAGCATGGTCCTTTTTGCAAAAACTCCCTCCCATGAAGAATGAAAAGACTTGTGATGGTAGATATTAGTTTCATCTCTTAGTCTCAGTGAGCCGGTCTTCTTACTGGATGCTTCCTTCCCCGTAAGTATTTTACTTACATGGAAGATGGGGGTCTCACAAGGTGTAGTAATCTGCGGGTGACTTACGGGGTGCCGGTCCTGTTGTCCTCACTGGTTGCCTGCATTGTCCACCATTTGTAGCATCCCGTGGCTACAGTGTTCATTGTGGCCAGGGAGATACAGGCGCCGGCAGGGAAACAGATGAAACAAGTCTCTGTGTTGTTAAACATGAGGGTCCATTTTATTCCCACCCAACCCCACCCCGAGCTGGGGTGGGACAAGGCAGCAAAGAGAGAGAGACAGTGAGCGCCCCGCAGGCGCAAGGTGGTAGGGTTTTATCAGGTATTCCAGTGGCGGAGTCTAGGGTTTGGGTGAAGGGAGGAGATAAGGAGAGTAAGATTAGATTTCAGCTACTTTGAAACGAGAGGATTTCACACCTATGAACCCAAATTGGTGTGGGATTTTGTTCACTCTGAAAATAACGTCCTTTACAAGGGATTTAACTCAGATTTAACCTTGTATGTCAATAGCACGCAATTTTAAGAGTGAGTCATAAAGAGCTAGTAAGCAAGCCGACTCACAAGGATATTCCACTAACATGCACAGAGGTTTTTCTAAAGCAGTTGGTGCCATGGATACGTTTCCAAGGCTGTGGGTTTAGGATTTTAAGTTAGAATTATTTGACTGCGGAAACAAAGTGGACTAGGAGTTTAATGGCCCTTTACAACTGAACATGAGAGGAGATTGTAGCCTGGGGGGTTGGTCTCCCAAGTAACAAGTGATAGGATGAGAGGAAATGGCCTTAGGTTACACCAAGGGAAGTTTGGATTGGATATCAGGACAACAATATTCACTGAAAGAGTTGTCAAGCACTGGAACAGACTGCCCAGGGATGTGTTTGAGTCACCATCCCTGGAGGCATTTAAAAACTGTAGATGTGGCACTTAGGGACATGGTTTTATAGTGGAATTGGCAGTGCTGGGCTAACAGTTGGACTCAATGATCTGGGAGATCTGGGAGATCTTTTTCAATATAAATGATTCCATGGTTCCGTGATTCTTTCACACAGAACTTCCCTATAAAGTTAATCCAGCACCAGTTTGGCAAAGTGAAGTTGATGCTAATTGGTTGATTCATTTGATTGCCACTGACAGAAGCTTTGTATAACAACATCCTGTGATTGCAGCAATAAAATATCTGTAGCTATTGTACATAAACAGCTTTATTCATGATGTGTTTATCTCCACTGGCAGGGTGGTATAAATAAGAATCCCCTACTACTGCTGCAGTACATTTTCAGCTTCTCTATGACTGTAATATTGATGTTCCCCCTTGAACTTCCTTCATGATTTATTTAGGGATGATAAATTATGTCAGATATTAGGCCTTGCTTAAAAGTAGCAGCAATGACAATCAGCTTCAAAGATGGGAATTGACTTGAGTTTCCAGACCTTGAAATAACCTGCTTAGCTACTTATCTCTGTGTGATGTTATGCATTACTTGTAAATAAATACTAAATTGTATTATATCTCAGAGTTTATATGAAGCAGGGAACCCCCAAAAATAATGAGAGGTTGAGCCGAGAGCAATGCAGGTCTGACCAATATGGTTAATCACACGTTCTCCGTTTATTAAGCTTAAGATGGCAGGTTATATACAGTTCTATATAGTTTATAGTTAGAGCGACACTTTCATTGGCATACAGCACAGAGAAAAATGCAAACACACACTGTTTAACTTGTTCTTAAGCTGGCTAAAGCATGCCCACTAATAATTGCACTCAGTGATCTCTAGAAAACCCACGATCTAACAATAATACCTTAACATCTAACTTCTGCTGCGCCACAAGTAATTTTAACTGCGCAACAGGCCTTGAAGCCTCAGGGCCTCAAGGCCAACCCTCAGGGCCAGGCCTCAGCCAGGTGGGCCTCAGCTGGGTAGTTCACTGCCTTATTCTAAATACAGATCGTGCCCTCTTTCTCTCAGAAAATCTGCTACATTTATATACTAAACTAAATTAAATACATTATCTATCATGATGCTTTGTATTTTTAATTGTAGATTGGTTGATCTTTTCCCTTAAGAACTAGAGGACAGTTTGCTACATCAACAGTCAATCCCTGGATCACAATAGGATACCAGAGTAAGAGAGTAGAAATTCTAAACATCTGGCGAAATTTCTTACTTCAGGAACTAAAGCAAACAAAATCTTTCTATCAGACATCTGGAGAAGAGACAATGTCAGAACTCACACTGGTTTGCAGACAGCTGCACAGCAGTTCCAGAATGCATATTCCTATGGAAATAAATCTTCCCTCTTCACTGATTTTCAGAAAGGGCACAGAAATTTGCTTTGACCAGATTTAGTTTGAAGATGTTGAGGGACACAGCAAGATGGTGTGACACTTGTCCACAGGACAATATTGAAAATGTTCTCTATGAGTTACTGGATTGAGGATACATAATGGATTTTCTTCTGAAGCCTTTTGTGCAGATCTGGAAGGTCTTTGATCACCATCTATTCCCTAATTGCACGCTAGAAAATAAAAATGCTCTCTTTCTGCCTTTTGCACACAACAAAAATCTCAACAGAGGTAGAGTTGTAAAGCAGCCTCTTAATCAGGCCGTGTGCACTCAAGTTGTTATTTAAGGGACAACCCTGGAAGATGATGTGTGTTACCTCCTTAGATTTTCTTCAGGTTGTGTGCTGTTGAATCACTGCAAAGAGGCTGGAAAATCGCATCAGAAAATCCCCAGGGAAAGGGAAGCACTGAAGAAAGATGGAGAAAAAGGTGAAAACTACAGACTAAAACCTGCCTTCTGCTTCATCATAAGCATGAGGCTACGAAGTGTATGACTGTAATCCAAGAGAAATTGAGTTCCTCCAGCTTCTGAATGCCTTGGTGCATTCTGGGGACATCCAGCAGCAGTTGCAGTCCTTTATAGTTCTGAGTAAGAAAACTGAGTACCTGTAATAATACCTAAAAGCATGTGAACCATCTGAATTGAAGATTTCCTTGGTCTAAGTGAGGTACAGCACAGTTTGATTTGATTTCTTGCCACAGGTCTGTGAGGTTTTAGAGTCCAGATATTCCCAGATCTAGGAATAGAGATGCCTCCACCTCTGGAATTCACTGTAATTTAATCAGACACTTCCCACAAACTCCTCTTTGGCGAAGTGAACTCTGATTCCTCAGCTGAGTCCCTAGATTCTCGGTTCAAATCGCAGAGTCACTCTGGCAAAGCAGATGAAAAATATCTTGAGACATAAAAATTTTCTTTTATTTTGGCTTCAAATGCTTTCCTTTCATGTGGCTGAGCAAGAGCTAAAAACACAACAAATGCATCACTGAAAAAAACAACAAATGCTTCCTTCTAAGATTGATTTTGACATTGTGAACTGGACAACTAGTAATAATCTCCTGTAACTGTAGAATAAAGGAGGAAATAAAAAATATTTTAAATCTATGTTTGTCATTTACATAATTTGTTTATCCAATTCCCAACAATTCAATGCATTTTTACTTGAGTTTCTCTCATGCATATATTTTTTTTTTCTTTTCCACATTTTCCTGCCTTTCTGTACTCTTTAATGAGTCCCTCTAAGAAATGGCTACTATTACTCTTAGGTGATGGAAAACCAGAAAAAACAGGCAGTGAGTCTGTTTGGGCTTTCTCTGCTCTTGAGGACAGTCACTACTGCATCCAGGAATCACTTTTCCAGGCAGTGAACATGGGTTTCATTTTATAATCCAAAAAAAAAAATGCCACAGCCAAATTATTCTGTATTAGAAGTACTGGGAGGTTTCTCTTTTTTCTCATTGCCTCTACACATAGGAGAAAGCAATATTACTCAACCTTGAGGTTTAATTATTGCCATATTTTCAGGGAAGCCTTGGAATTTGCTTTTCAATTTTTTTTTTCTTTTGTGGACAGAATTCCAAACTGAAGCACTGAAGTTACATGTAGACAGATAATATTTTTGTCTCTGTATAACAGGCATAATTAGTTTTATCCATGCAATTATAAAAACCAAAATGTATTCTGAAAGCTTAGACCTATGCCCTCCATTTAGTACTGGTTTGCTGGAAGAGTTTTTTCCCCTAAAAGTATTTTGTTTAAAAACTGTGTCTAACACTGTTTGGCTCATAACACTAAAAAATCCACAGTGTCTTATCACCAAAAAAACCCTCAGCCTTTCCTGTAAGTGGTGGTAACTGTGCTTCTTTTTAGATTCAAATGATCTGACATTAAAACTGTGGATTACTAAGTGATTCCTTCAATATGAGCAGGATTAGCAGCACTTAGATCTTTGAGAAAGATTATGGATGTGACTGTGGCAAAAATTATGGATGTGACTGTGCAAACTCTGCAATCTGCCTGCAATCTTGGTGCTAGTAATCAAAAGTAATTCAAGACAACAGTAAATCCACTTTACCTTTGAATTGCTACACCCTGACTTTTTCCATCTAAGACCAATGGAGTAGACACCTTGCTACTTTATATCCTGATTTTTTCCCACCTCAGTCATAGTATTTCAAGAATTAAGGACAATTTTATCATCAAATTTCTAGTATAGCTAAGACAAAACCGTAATTCTCTTTTCTGAAATGTCTGCTTTTTTGCAGCCACTAAATGAAAGATCACTTTCTTGCTAGCATAGAGATAAAACAGAAATACTTGGCTAATGGGCAATTTATAAAAAAAAATCCAATCTATATGACCTTCAAATGCAAGAGCAACTTTTCACAGTTTCTAACCAAGATCTTTTTTTTTTCATTGTCAGCATTTAATAGGATGAGTTATTTCTCAAACACAATTCCCCACCTTATCTTTAAGTGCACAATGATGTCAGAAAGGGCACAGGCAAGATAAATCCAAGTATTTCTCTTTGATTTGAGTGTATTGAGATTTCAGAGATTTTCTTTATTATGCAGAATGCATATTTTGTGCTAAAAAAATTTAGAGCCTAAAAAGTTTTAGGAAGGGCTTTCTGCAATATTTCTAAAAATATACTAATAGCTTGCAAGTTGATATTTAAAGGGGACTTAAAAGAACATAAAGCTAATTGTTGCCACATCTACATAGTTCTATCAAGCATCAATAGTGATCCTTGTATTAATATCAGTAATTCCTCTTGGAAGCTTTTACATCTGGCATTGCTATCATTACTAAATGTGTTCACGTCAGCTACTTTAATAATTTTTCTAATGGCATAACTTTCTTCAGTTAATTATAAACAAATTGGCACACTTAATTAATGGGTCCTACTAATAATATATTATCCCAGATGTGTGTGAATGATACCCTGTTACTAGCAGTGATGCAGCCTAATTAATGATGCCAAACACTGTAACCTTCTTAATAGCAAAAGACACAACAATGTTCCTAGAAACAAAAATTAGATGTCTTTAAAATAGAAACAAAGCAAGAGTGCACCAAGGGCAAAAGTGAGGCTGCCATGTTGGGTTTAAACAACTCCAAACCTACACAGGATAACAGAGACAAATCTTTGCCTGACACTTAAATTCTAACAGAATAAACAAAACACCTGCTGACTGGACCAAAGTGTTGTGTAGCTTGTCAGCTCAATAGGAAATGAGCATCCACAGCTGTGTGGGACAAAGAAACCCAGGGAAAACCAAGCATATGAAAGTCCTTGATGCTGCTGAGGACACCTCCATTTGTCAGTGTTGATGAATGAGCCGCTTTTCAAGCTGTCCAGACACAGCTTCACAGGAGCATTTAAACTTCCTGACTGCAGAAGTTAGAATTTAAGGTTACACAGGTGGTTTCAAGGGAGAAAAGAGGCATCACAGGACCTTGTTCTTTGGTGGGGTTGGCAGCAGGGCTTTGCTAGTGGTAGGATTTGTAATATTCCTGTGTTTAATAGCATAAAAATCATTATTTTTTATTAAATTCAAGTCAATTTGTTACTGTAAAGAGTAATAAACAGAAAATACAAAATGTCACAGTTTAGTAGCCAAAAAAAAAAAACAAACCAACAAAACAACAAATCATTAATTTAGGCTATTTCCCCCAGAAGGAATAATCTGAACTTTACTAATTCCCCAAAATGAAACACTGCAAGGCAAAATAATTTGTTTTTCTCCTTTTCTGTTAATCACAGGAACTGCTCCTGTGAACTTTGTGTGTATATAGCATAGTTGTTTATACCTAAAAGTGCTTCAGGTTACCTACATTGCCATTTCTTCATGCATGTATCTGTGAAGTATCATGCACGTTTCTGAGTGCTATAAAAATTAACATTCGAAGGAGCATGATAAATGAGTGAGTTAGCAAAGTAAAATTACGCTTCCATCAGTGCAGCCACTTTGTAATGATATGTGACTATTACAGGGTAGTGCAGCCTGGTACTTGGATGGTCGGAAATTATTTTGTTTGGTAACATAGTTCTATTGTTTCCTTCCTGGGGAGGAGAAGAGAGGGAAAATGAAAAAGGAGAAGGGATGAGAAAGATGGAGTTAAACCCCAGATTCATTCTGGAAACACAAATCAAAGCCCTTTTAATACAATCTGCCCTCAAAACTGAGGTGTTTTGGTATTTTCTTCAAATTTCATTATTATTGCCAGTGAAAGGCCTGCTGGTGATAAAGGCTTACTGGTGATAAGACCTACTGGTTACTCGTATCTGAAGGAGGCTTTCGTCCTAGAGAACATGCCAATCTACAGAAGATAAATGTCTCTAGAGAAAGAGTGGTTCAGGGCTGCCTTTGACTCCCTGAACACCTCAGCAAATTGTGTTACCACTAGTTTTGAAATTATATTGCAGTGGCCTCTTGCAAGTGGGAGCCCATCTGCTTTGCATTAAGTATTCTACTGGCAGATCCTGTGCTGGCAGGTTCTGCTACAGTGTCAGAATGGTTTTACATCACTAAATGTCTGAAATGTCTGACCTGACTGCTGGGACAAAGGTAATGTAGTTAGAGGCAGAAGAGCCATTGGGTTCTGATATGTAGCAGCCCACACAATATTTTTTTAACATGGTTACTTCTGGCATTTTCTCCACTCACTACTGGTACAACTATTTTGACCTGTCTCAGCATTCTCGAAACAGTTTTGAGTTCATTATCAGGCTCAGAGATTTTCTGTCAAAGGGGGACCTGTGCCACGCACATTCATTCTTACTCTCACCTGTTTTCAGTTCAGACAGTGCCAAGTCTTCTTGGTAGAAGGGATTCTCTCAACCTTTCTCTGTCCACCTCTATCCATTATCAAGATAACAGTTCTCATCGATAGAAATCTGTGTTTTGAGTGCTCAGCACTGGTCCCAATGCACTGATTTATTTCACTGTTGTTACAGGTCAGATACTGCTGTTGCTGTTTACTAATGAAGTCCAAATGAATAATGTCTGCTTTTCCTGCCCATTTGAAATTAAAGACTTGGCCTAGAATGCCTCTCTTTTATTCTAAGAATAAAAAACTTTTTTTACTAAAAAAGTTCTGAAAAAGACAAGACATTGGCCACAATGTATCCATAACCAATATTTTCTTTTATTACCATATTTAAATCTAAATTAAGCCCCAGGTCTAGGCATGTCAAATAGGTCTCTAATATGAAATCTTGCTCTTTTTGAAACAGACATTGTTCTCCAATCTCCTTTTACTTTGCACCAATTTCACCTTGCTCTTGCCTTACCTACTTCACAGCAAGGTTTGCTCTTCTTCTCATAAACTGCATTTTCCTGTCATCTCAAGGGATTAACCTGAACCACAAGAATTGTTTTATCTACTGAATTATTAATAAGTAAGGGATCTTTTACATGAAAGGAAACCCAAAGCATCTCAGCAATGCTGTAGAAGTACAAGGGAAGTGTGATGTTAATGAGATGGCCACATGTTTGCTCAAATACAGAAAATAATTTGGACTGAATGAGAATTGCCCTGAGTTTATGAATAGCTAAATCTCACACTTCCTACCAGCAAAGATTAGGCAACATTTGATCATTTTTAGAAAAAGTTAGACACTCTAAGATAAAACACTATATCTTCAACAAAGTACATTAACAAAAAAATGTGGGTAAATATTTCACTCTGTTATAGCCTGCTTTATCTACATAAAGTGTAACATGCTTACTGTCTTTTACCAACAGAACTGCCAGCAGAATGTATCTGTGAGCCACCAATTTATACCTATTGAGTCATTTTTCATCCTCCCTCTTCTTTTTTGCTTAACAATGCAAGAAACTTGCTAGGAAAAACATTACATAGCTTTAAATCACTTTGCTTGCCACAGCAAATAATTAATGAAAAGAGTGACCTTCCTATAACTCATTTATATATGTACTGAGGGGGAAATTCTTCCTGGCATGAAAGTAGACAGCAAGAAAAGTGCTCCACATAAGGTATGGATTTAAACAAGAAACTAGACTCAGTTCACTATTCACACCTATTTTAAAACTTAGAGATTTAAGAGTGCTATCAGATCTGGTGTATGAATACTGCAGATCATCTGATTACTCAGTTCCAGTGCATTGCACAGTAGAACCTTCATCAGTGATGCCAAAAACTATTCAAGATACCTTTTAAAAAAGGTAGTGAGACTATGGCATAACCCTTTATATATTTTGACTGAAACTGAAAGAACATTCTGCAAGAATTCTTGCATAATAGCAGACTATAATATAACCTGTTAACTGAGAAGTTTTGTGAGTTGTTAGGAAATTCCTCACTTAGAATAATGATTAATAGCTGCACCTATTGCTAAAAAAAGCATCGGATGATTATCATTACAAACAGTACAATTAAAATTCAGGCAACAGAAAATATCATTGTTTGAATGAGCAAAAAAGAAGCAGATTCTACAAGTGGAAAATATTCCAGAGCATGGTGTCTGGGTCATACAGTTGCCAAGTTTGCCTTCTGTGTAGCAACACTTACAGAAAACAGTTGAGGAGGATTCATATTTACATTTTCCACCACAGTAAACAAGAGCAGACACTGTGACTTACATGTTTAGGGAGTTGCATGTGAGGCTGCAGCACTACAGTGAGAGCTGGTTTTCCTCTCCTAAACCTAAAAGTTATGCCCTGAAAAGAACAGCTATATCCTGCTCATATGTGTACAATATCAGGATTGAGAATGCAAGTCGTGAACTCCTTAGGCAACACAAACACCAAAATGTTTCTGAACAAAAAGGGTGTGAAGATTTTTCAAGAAAGGCTATCATTTTATGTTCAGGGGCAATTCTGCCCAAAACCCCTTAATTTTTATTGATCTAAACTTTGATCTCTATGTTACCACATCTGTTAAATTATGCATAACAGAAATATATGGCCCTGTAATAAAGTGGATCTTCAAGGTCAAGTAGTTTTCTGTGGTGGGTTGACCATGGCTGGATTCCAGGCACCCACCAAAGGTGCTCTATCACTCTCATACACAACTGGACAGGGGAAAGAGAATATAATGAAAGCTTCACGAGCTGAAGTAAGGACATGGACACATCACTCAACACTTACCATTGTCGACCAAACAGGCACTGTTTGGGGAAATTAATTGAATTTATTACCAATCAGATTAAGTGCTGGCATATTTCAACATGAGCATTCATTGAAAAAAACTAATTAATTAGTTATAAAGTGTAGACTGAATACTGATTTAGCACCGAGATCCTTCTGATTTTAGATACAATCCCAATTGAAAAGTACTAAAATAACCATGACATTGTTGATAAAGACAAATGCCTAATCCACAGCTCACAGAAGCTACAAGTGACATTGATTTTGACTTTGAAGGAGGATTGGAACATATGACATTCTTGATCATTATTTCAATTGATGCTTCACACTTCTTGCTTATGTTACAACCCTCAGGTAGTCAACTGATACTACAGACTGTCTTTCTCAGCTTCAACACCTACACAAATGGAGACATGGCCTCCCATCATATCTGCATCGATCAATGGGCAAAAGGAGAGAAATATTTCCCCTTCTGCAATCAAATCAAGAAGGAAGCTGACAGTCCTAACCCAGAGTTGTGCAGAAGCCTTTGTGGCAAGAGTACATGACATTCTTGAAGCTGCACGCTCACCACTAGGGCTGGGCAGAGGGGATTGCTCTGGGTTCCTCAGCCTGTTTGGCGCTGGCTCTTGCACCATTCTGGCCCTGCTGCTACAGCCCTCCCTGCTTGCCCAGCTTCCCTGGCACATGCATTGTACCTGTTACTGACCTCTAAATGCTGGCAGTAGCAGTGCCTATGGAATGGGATGTAATGAGACTTGGAAAGAATGCTCTGCAGGTGCCATGAGTTGGGATAGATGGACAAGCTCGGCCATGCCTGGGAACATGCTTGGGGACAGTCCTCCAGTCCATCCCTGGTTCCTCCAGTCCATCCCTGGTGTCACAGAGCAATGGAATCTTGGAGTTCTAGGTTGGTGGAATCCCAGAGTCATGGAACCCTGGAGCCCGTACTCATCTTTGATGTTGAGAGGATGCTGAGATATCACGTTCCTGAGAATGCTGAGGATGAGCGCTTAGGCATCATCCATTTCCAAGAAACAACTTCCATGCAACAGGAGAATTTGAAGCTATTTTTTCTGTCGCTGTATCAGACACACAAAAAATGAGGCAGACAGCAGAAGGTCAGGCAGGAAAGTCCTATTTCAATTTTTCTGACTCCACTTTATATACACTTTTTACAGAAGGCAAAAGATCGGCTACACAGGTTGCCACCTCTCCGACCTCATTGATGAACATCACCATCAATCATATTTCTCCTCCCAGAGGAGAAATATGTAAACAAAATAGATAATTCTAAATATATACATAGTTTACAGAAACTGTGTGAGAATCTCCACTACAAAAATGCAAACACTCACAAGGCAAGAAAATTTAGGGCAACATTTTCCCAGCATAAGATTTCTAGGGGATAAGCATGGTCAAAAGGGTAAGAATGAAACAAGAGAAGAGTTGATCTCTTGAGAAATGCAAAATAATTTTACACTTATATTTTTCTCAATATTTTCTGGGAGCAACCCTTTATGAATAGGACTTTGAACAAATTCTGATTCCATATCAAATCTATATATATATATTACATTGCTCAAATACAACATTCAGGCCTATTGCAATGATATTCTGGAACCTTTTTCAATATCAGAGCTTACCGAAGCAAAAAAGTTATGTACTTCTCAGGATAATAACATTACTGGATTTGTTTGGTAGCCAACTGGCTGCCAAAGACAAATCTTCAGTGATGTACAGAGCTTGGCTTCTCAGTCAATACTCTGCACCCTTTGAATTCATTATAGTCAGCCAAGAGACTTCTTTTAACTATGGAGTCTACTTTAAAAGAAAGGTAGAAAGGGGTTTATTTTGAGAATATTAACTTCTATTCTCTCTGCGCATTATCATTAGGGGGATATAGCCTGTACTAAGATCACACAAAAGGCATTTTAGGACACAAAATTACAAAGGGAAGTGAGACCAAACATAGGTTTCTACTCTTCTGCCAGGCAGGAGTATTTAAATACAGACAGATCTGGAGTTCCAAGCTGCCATTCAGATTATTAAATGGGCTAATTTACACCTTCTCCTTGTAGGACGAGGGTGCCATACAAGAGGTCAGCAGTAGCAATGAAGAGAACCTTTGCTTTAGCAGCAGCTACCAATGAACCTTCATCTTTTCTACCCAGCACGTTCAGCACACACAGTGTTTGGAGGTTTTTCTCAATTTTGCAGTGTGCCCATTCTGATCAAAAGCTCCCATTTTCTTCAAGGACAGCACACTCAGATTGATACTGTGTGATTCAGAGAGGCTCATTTCTGTATCAGATGGCTGATACAGACATCATACAGAGAAGGCTAAACCTTTTCATCCTGGAGTGAATGATTGTGAAAAGCATCCATGCAATTATTGAAATTGCTTGAGTTACTGTTGGTAGGGAAGGTTAATTCATCTTAAGCCCTTTTTGAAGGATAACCTGAGCCTAAATAATAATAATTAAAAACACATTCAGTAACTGTTCTTCAAGACTTATTGTTTTATTCCCACCCTAGAATAGAAAAAAATTATATTATTTAGAACAGGTAAACAAATGAATATCTATGGATCTTTACAACAGAAACTTATGTCAGGGTTGATATTTCAGCAAAGTTTAGGACTTAAGACACTGTTATATGAATACAACACAAATAATAGTTCACTGGACTTGTTGCACTCTAACAGCTTAAGGATTGAATGCATCAACAATACTAAGGACCATTTCTGATCCAAGATCCCACAGTCCATTCCTGAGGAAAGGCAATGGATATTTGGTTTGCACAAAGACCACTGGACTATCTGCTATCAGGATTGTGTGAACAGAGGAAGATTCTCCAGTACATTCCCACTGTGCAGTGGCCAAACTCTGTGGAAAACTTACTAAAAACATCTAGGTAGAATTCACTGGGAACAATTCAGAGATAGTAACACATGAACAGACCTCAGAATGTTTTATGAGACAGGTATGCAGCGAGAGAAACAAACAGTACAGTCTATTAGAAATATATTCTCAACAATACGCTCTAGTGGTTTAATTATAACATCAAAATGCAGAAAGGAACTGGAGATAATAATGCTAATTTCTTAGTTTGCTACCTTGCCATGCAATGCTTCTCTCGACATGCAGTCAAATAACCTACATATTTAACTAAACCACAATCAGAGTAATGATTCAGAAACTGTTGGCATCAATGATTTTAGATTATGAGGCACAGCTCATGGCTTTTTTTTCCCTTAAACACTCTTGTTCAATAGAATGAAATTGCAAACAAAGGGACACAGATGTTTCCTTTCTCCTTGTTTTCTACTAGAAAACAAGCTGCTTAATAGAGAAAATATCAATACTACATTATCTACTTGACAGGAAAGCCAGGAAGAACAGATGTGGTGCAAGCCCTGAAAATGCCTTGACTGGCAGAACACGAGCTTCATTCCCTTTTGGACCGACCATCCACCCATGCCCTATTATCCCACTGCTGATGATTTCCTGTGGAAGTCATTTGAATATGTACTACACCGAGAAGCTGAATAGCTGGGTCTGGCAGGGGTTTCTGCACTGCCCAGCAGCGCCTGAACAGCCTCAAGGCATGCTTTTTTCCTTGCCCTTCCTCAACGAGTAGGCTGGAGGTGAGCAAGAATTTGAGTGTGGACATGACCTGGACAGCCATCCCAAACTGAGCAAAGGGATATTTCATGTTGTACAATGTCATGATCAGCAATAAAGGGATTTTTGAGAAAGCAGATATTGCTCAGAGGCTGGCTAGACCTATTAGTCTA
The DNA here is from genome assembly GCA_008694505.1 of Cyanoderma ruficeps. NCBI lineage: Eukaryota > Metazoa > Chordata > Aves > Passeriformes > Timaliidae > Cyanoderma > Cyanoderma ruficeps. Next base: position 2,303,435 of record VZDJ01000246.1, read on the forward strand.
CTTCTGGGAAGTGATGAGTGATGGCTTTCACATCATTATCTTGGGAGATTTTTTTCTCTTTGTTTATTGAACTGTTTATCTCAACAGAAGTTTTGTCACTGTGTGGGGAAATGTGGTGCTTAGCTGCTGGCTGGGGTAAATCCATCACACTGAGATTTTAAAAAAAAATAGATACAAAATTCAAATCTACAATATGGCAGTTTCCACACCATACAAGACTCCTGTAGCTACAGGAGAGCAGGACCTATTTCTGACAATGCTACAGATATCTTTTAAGCAGTCTGGAATAGTGAGACACGATAAGGCTGAGAAAATAAGTGAGTCTCAGAGTCATTACAAATGGCACTGCCTTAGGTGGGATTGCAAAATACACGGGACTCCAAATTCACTTGAAGGTTTTTACAGAGATTTAAATACTTATTTTAAATTACAACTATGGGCAATAGTGAATTGGTAGTAAAAATGAGATTGCTTAGAATGACAGATATAAATTGATCCTTCTCCAGTGGAAATACAGTATGTTAACGAGACATTTATTGGAGGGCAGCTGATGGTTTAATGGATATGGAACAGGACCACAGTTTGCAGGTCTACCCTTGATTTTCACACTGTCCTTCCTCATATGACCACTCTGCTCACTGGAACATGCTGAATTTTCAGCAAGATGTCAAAGACATGCTAAGAAGAAGCACAATTTTCTGTTTATATCTTTTCAGAATATCAGTAATTTTCAAAGATGTTAGTCCAAGGCTTTGTCTTTCCACTAAGAAAACTGTACCATTTTAGTGTGTAGATGTTAGTAGCTCAAGCTAAATATATTGCTTCGTTTGCTGAACATAAAAACAATTTCAAAACTAGCTTGTCCATGTTTTTAAATGTCCAGAAGAATTTCATTATGTAGCCTGTCATTTGGATATAGGGATGTCTGACTGTAAAGGCAGTGAGACAAAACCACCGTCAGTGGAACCCACAGAAATCAGAAGGCTTCAGAGCCGATGAGTGCAAACTAGTTAAAATGATGCTGTTGCTCACCACCAGATAAGACACTAGTCAGATTTTTAGAAGAGATGATTTTTTACAGATATTTAAAATCAATTATGCATTTATTAAAATGCAAATTGCAGTATGTGACTATTGCTGTCAGGCTGCAATAATCTCCAAAGACTGCAATGCAGATTGCAAATGTTCATTGTGTGTGTACCAGCTTTGAGGAAACAGCTATTTATTAACATTGGATCTTGTAAACTGCACTTCAGTTATTCTGCCATGGCAATTCCTTGAAAGGTTTGCAAATACTTGTGATTTAGTGTAGATGTTTTATTTATTGTGGAAAAAAGCTCTGAATGCTTTTTTAGCATTCACATGTGAGCTTATAACTTAAATGTTGAGCAATAAATGAGAAGCTCAAATGACAGATCACTGGAAATATTAGTATTCCTATTGCACTGGCATCAAGTTCAAGATAATGTGCCCACATATTTAAGATGCTTTTCATTATATGTTGTTTAAGACAACATATTTTGCAATAGCAGAGAGTATACTGTGCAGCACAAAAAGGACCTGAGGGAGGTTGATGGTGAGTATGAGAAAAAGGAACGATAGTTAATCACACAGTTAGCTTGGTTAATCAAATTAAAATTTTTGTTCCACATAGCTTTTAGTTTAGTTCAGTTAGAAAATTGATTTAAAATATCAAATGCAAGAAATTCTCAAAAAAAGCTTGGAAGTATAAAAGTACATCCTTCATTACATTCTGCCTTTCATTTCCTCCATTTTAACCCCCAAATTTGAACATACCCCTGGGAAAGAATTCACATGGTCAGAGGTTTCTTTTCTCTGACAACAACAGACCTTCTTCTTCACCTTGCTATGATATGAACACTTGGTTATAAAATCACAGAAGCTGGACATTTCCCTTTTGTGTACGTTCTCCAGGGTCTAAACTAATCCTCATGTTCATCTTGTTTATCTCTCTACTTGCTTACTCCACTTGAGGTAAATTAATCAACACTTCAACTGACAACTTCTCCAACAGAAGCAATGACTGTCAGTCCAAAAATATAAGGCCAAAGACGATCAAACCTTGTATCCAGGCAGTGAGACATTCAGAACCATCTGAGGGAATAAGGACCTCAAAAACAAAGGCTACTGAAAAATATGTTGATTTTATTCTCAAAAATAACTGGAAATTTGCTTTTAAATTCTAGGCAAGACACTTATCAAGCATGATCAAAATGCTCTGTCCTGACAGAGAGGTTAAGGAAGCCCCAACTATTTGTTACAAAGAGTTCCAAAATGAATTCTACAGTCACTCAGACTAAGGAGTACCAGTCGCTCAGCAAAGGAAAAGGGTGAGCATTTGTTAGAACTCACTGCTGAGTTGGCAATGGCAGCTAAGTTAAATATCTTGCCATTCTGGGTGGTGGCAAACAGAATCAGGACCTTTCAAATCCACAATACATTCTATTTCCAAGGATATCTCCAGCTGGTTGCCATTTCTACTAAAAATTGTAATTAAAAGGTCATTTTGGGAATGGTTCAAAATTAACTTGAATGGATTTCCAGGCTTTTATGGTTTTTCACCTTTCAGGTGAAATGATATGAAGAAAACAGTTCTTAGTTATTGAAAAAGTAAACTCCTAATGATTTTTCTAGTGGTTTTAGGTTCAAGTAACTAAAGCCTTCATGCTAGTAAGATTTTTTTTCCAGAATATCTTCTGTTCTCAAAACCTAGTCTCAAGAAAGAGCTCTTAAAATTAAATTTAATGACAATTCAAAGAAAATATCTTCTAACAGCACCACAGGTATTTCCAACACTGTAATTTATTCTGACACTAAAGAAAGTAGCTAGAAATCTTTAAAGTATAAAATAGTATTTTATGTAATACAATAAAATACAATAAAGTCAGATATAAAGATTTCTACCATCACAGAATTAAATATAATAACGGATAATGAGGTAGCAAAAGGAAACCGATGGTAAAACGTCCTCCTGTACCTGCTGTATGTAATACCAGAACACATTTACATACAAGAATATCTTCAGAGAACTTCTAAGTCACATTACTGAACTCCCAGATTAAAAGACAGTTATTGTGAAACTGCTTTTAGAGCCCTATGTGTATCTTGGTTATCATAGCACAATATTTCACTGGCCTATCACATACAAATTATAACAATTTAAAACTGTCAGTAGCTGGCTTACAATAGGAAATAACACAATTTGCATAACTGCCCCAATTTACCTGGTTTTATATGATAATAATCATAACTTGATATAATAATCAAATTAGTCTCTAATCAAAAGCTGCTGTTGTTACAAACTAAACAAAATGCTTCTGTGGTATTTTGGAGGATTCTCATGGTCAGCAAAACTGTGCAAAAAGGCACAAATACAGAGCCAAACAGCCTGGCAGTGTCATATTGAAGCCATAGATTCAATTTCTGTCCCAGTCTGTACAGTATTTGTGAAGAGAAACTGCACTGATCCCAGACAAATATCCCCTCTCTAGGGCTTTCTAACAACCTGTAGGAGTTTCTGTGGGTCAGAACTGAGATAGCTGACTTCCCCTTCAATTCAGAGCAAGAAAGATCCACAGAAATTTCCTTTGATATATTAAATAAACAGGTCATATCAAACCAAACCCCACAGAATCTAAAATGGAAATTCATTTTCCTGCTTCACAATTATTTTTAAAGCATATTGCCTTTCACTGTGAATCTTCTTTTCAATTGCATTTCATACAGTCTTCATATTCTGATAAAATACTGTAGAATACTAAATATTTAAAATGCTAAAACAATCGCAGAAACATTGGAAAGCTTCTTCAATTCTGTATGAATAGCTGAAGTTCTGCTCTGTATTCTGTACCTAACTGAAATACCAGCAAAATACAACCTCTAATAGGAGCTACATATTTCCTACAGTTATTTATTAGACAACAGGATGTCATTTGCAGAAAAGATAGAGTTCTGCCACATACAATATCAATATACTAGGGGCTAAGCAGGGGGGGATGGAAAGGTGAGGAAGAAATGTCCTTAAGAGATGGAGAGAATAAAGAAACCAAAAAACCCCACCCCCAAATTATTACATCTCCCTAGAAAAATCTAAAGAATGGAATTAGAGCATTTATGCCATTCAGAGCACTATATATTATTCAATAATTACTAGTGTTATTACTGCTACTCACAGTAGTAGCAATGTTCTTCAGTCAATCCCAGATCACTTCCTGTGCCTTAATCATGTATTTATTTCTTCATTAGAAAAGCATTTTTATTCGTTAAAGTACGTAAGTGCAAGCTTCATTTCAAGGGCTTAAGACTTAATGCTAAATTTTGCTTACTTTCCACTCAATACATCTTTTAAAGCAGAAAATGTTTGGCCCACTAGAAATAAACATTTCCCTTTCTCTTGGGGAAATTCTAGGTACAGTAAATTGTTAAGGATTCTTGAAAATCATATGAGGAGAAAAAAACCCTCAGAATTTGATCTGGATGAAGTCTTACAGACATCCTGCACATTCAATTATAGGTTTCAGTTTGGTCTTTTTATAGAGACGAACACATCTGACAGATACAAACTCAAATGTGGAAATTAACCTGCCAAGAATTTGATTTGAGGCTCTTCGGCCATGGTTTGAGCTCCACTCTTTTTTAGAGGTTTGAACATTGGGACTTCTCGGGCACAGACCTTCTAGCCTTGCATTCCTCAATAAGGTTCTGCTCTTTCCTGTCCCAGTTTGATCTGTTCTTGTGTGCAGAGCCGTGCTTTTGGTGAGTTTTGGGGGGTTGTTTTTGGGTTGGTTTTTTTGGGGGGGGCGGGGGAGGGAAGGTTTTGAGGATAGATTTTTAATTTTTGATGGTGGATTTTTTTGGTTGGGTTTTTTCGAAAGACAAGATAAGAATCAGAAATAAAACATGACTGCAGCTTCATTGGCCACCAAATTCCATAGCTTTCCATATAGTTTTGTTTTTTTACTAATGTTTGGAATCTCTATTTATTTGCTCAGGGGTTTTTGTTTCTTTTATGTGGGGATAAAAGCAGTAGTAATCAGAAGTGTCGGAATATATTATGAGTTTTGGTGAAGAACTGTCTTTTCTCCCAGAGCATTAATACACTTTAAAAATAGACATGTGAATAGAAAAGATATAAAAATGCTCATAGCGTGGAACAGAAAATGTTTTAGTTGTATTTTTCTTTATTTTCCTATATCTGGAATAAATTTCATTCCCTATTCCTCTGCAACCTTGCTATGCTTTCTGGCATACTCTGCTGTCTGTTCAGATGTAGGTGGAAGACTGCTGCAAATCAGAAAATTATTTTGGTTGATGTCTGATAAATTAATGAATGCTTAGCAATTAACATTGGGAAATAGAATTATTTTAACCCAAAATTTATCTTGTATTCAAACCAAAATTCACCTCCACAGTTAAAGACATGTTCCCCTGAGTTTTCTGCCTTCTGTCTTGGTGCAGAAGTTTTCTCACGCAGCTTCATGTAAGCAATGTCTATTTTCAGAATGTTTACATAGTTCTCCTCTGAGAGAACTATGATTGATGGTGATGTCCACCATCCAGGTTGAGAGGTGGTGACCTCTCAAGAGTAGCCAATCTCTGACCTCTGTACAAATGTATATAATGGAGTCAAATTTTTGAATAAAGTGGAGAACTGTTCCCTCACAACAACAACAACAAAAATTAAAAAATAAAAAATAGACATTGTTTACATGAAGCTGCATGAAAAAACTTCTGCACCAAGACAGAAGGCAGAAAACTCAGGGCAACAGACATGCATCCAGGGAAATAAACGCCTTAAAAACATGCTCACGATAAATCTTCTACTCTGCTAATGATTTTATAGCAAACCTCTTCATCCTCTCCTCACTAGAACCAGCTCCTAATTTGCTTGGTACTGTATAAATACTCTGCATATTAACCATATATACCTTCTGCATATAAATGGCAGAGACAACATTTCAAAAGTTCAGATGTTTTATTTTTAAATTCGAGCAAGGAAAAAAAAATTAGGCTCATGCAAATGCAATGCAATATTCAAGATATGAACACCAGCAATGGAAGATGAACAAGACAACCTGCAGAATGTTCTCTAAATGGAGACTGAGTTCCTGAGCTAGATACAGGGTGGATTCCATAAAGGAGGGTGATATGCATAGCCCAGCATGAAACTGTTTTTCCTTATGCACACATAACTAAAATACCTATAGTGGATTTTACTGTTTGCTTCCACTCATATTGTTCAGACTGCCAGAAATGCTACGGTATTAATTTCAGCCTTGTAAGTGTGCACTAATAATCAAAGTCTAACTTATTTTCAAAACAAAGTGGACCTGTCAATGTTAAGAACACAGGAAGAGCTAAACCATGTTCTGTGGGAAGACGATTTGACAGGAAATTACCTTTACAATCTGCGGCTGAATAAATATGAACTTTGTTTTGAAAGAGATTTGTAGCAGATTTTCTGAGAGAGTCTCATTCTGTACTTAGGATGGAACATTGAATAAAACAGTGAACTACCCAGCTGAGACCTGTCTGGCTGAGGCTTGGCCTTGAAGGCCTTGAGGCCTTGAAGCTGTTGCGCAGGTAAAATTAATTGTGGTGCAGCAGAAATTAGCTGTTAAGGTAGTAATGTTAGATAGTGGGTTTTCTGAAGGTCGCTGAGAGCAATTATTAGTAGGCACATTTAGCCACCTTAAAAGTAAATTAAACAGTATGTGTTTGCATTCCTTTTACGCTGTGTGCCAATGGAAAAGCTACTGAATTTGTAAACTATCTAGAAATGTATATAAGCAGCCATTTTAGATGAAATAAATGGAGAATGGGCGATTAACCATAGTGGTCGGATCATACGCTGCTCTGGCTTAACCTCTTCTTATCTTAGGGCCTCCTTGCAACAGAGATTCTTAATAGGAAATGTTAAACATTAGAAAAAAGTTAATGTTTTTCTATAAAGCAATAAAGCTCATACAGCCAAAGTAATCTTTATGAGGAAATACCATCCCACATAACACAAAACATCAGGCAGTGCAAATATCAAAAGACAATTTGAAGAGTAACATTCAGCCTGTTTTTTAAGAGCACATCCAGCAAATACAACAGAACCCATTTGTGAGTTACAGCTATTCAAAATGGGTCTCTGAACTACAGAGCCAATAGAAGGTAAATGCTAAGAGCATGAAGTGAGAAATGGGGGTATAATGGGGGAAAATAGACCACAGATGAAAAAGCCCTTCCCTCTTCATGTGAAGAATGAGCTGTTACTGGAACTGGTGTGACTAACAGGAGGAATTACTCTGATATCTTAGGTAAACTCAGAAAGACCAGCTAAGCAAGACCACAGGTAGTGCTCAAAGCAGCCCTTTGTGTCAGAAAAGGAAGATGGGACAGGCCCTTGAAACCAAAGGACAGAAGTAACAGCACCTTTGCAACAGAGAGGGATCAGTCGATTTTAATAGCGCTTCTGTTGCTCCCCTGTTTTTTTAGTAAGGAGCAGTTACAGATTTTACATCCTGACCTTTAAAAGCACTCTGTAGATCTCCCTTGAAGACTAAGGGTTAGATTTAAGAAATAAGAGGTCTGAGATTTGGTACTTGTGAAAAATGTTCTCTCTGATAAAGAGCTGTCTATCCTTTCCTGACCTTCTGTGTAACTACATTCAGGATTTCACCCATCTCGTTTTATTTCCCATTTATTTAGATACATTTCAAGACAGAAAACTAACACTTCAAAGCACAAAGCAACCTGCAATACAACAGAATGCCATTTTCCTCTCTTCAGCTGTAGCATCAACCACCACACTGAAGATATGAAACTAATAGCTAGTTCTGTGTAATCTTTATTAGTATGCGTCCTGGGTTGTAGTATAGGATGTGTAAAAGTATTCTGTCACCATCTTCATGAACTGTTGAATCCAATTGTTGAAGCAGTGTTTTCCCAGGCCCCCACCCTCTGGGCTATCTTCTGTTATGGCCCATCAGATGCCTTGCTGTGTGACTCATAGATAACTCCCTCTGGGAGTAATCTCTCTCTAATGGGCCATCAAGGACCCCCTGTATGACTCATCATCCCATTGTGAGATGCTCTGCCCAGGGGGGAGGAACCAAGCATTCTCACCTGGATATAATCTGGGATTTGGGCAGCCCTTACCCACTGGATTCCTAGAGGACCAGAGCTACCAGACCTTTGTATGGGATCACTGCTTAGAGACCACCTCATCTGGGCTGCTTCCATCACCCTGCTCAGGTTGTATTCTGACTCTGTCAGTGGTCTTTTGCATTACTGGATTTATTTTATTTTATTCTACTTTTTTTTTCCTTCTTATTAAATTATATTTTCTGACTTGGAGCCTCTCACTTGGTTTGTTTTCAAAGCACTACAGTATGCAAATAAGATATGCCAGAAATACACATCCACTACTATTTTCACAGGCTGGTTTGACACAATCTCTATTCAGTAATAAAAAAGAAAGGTTAAAGTAAAATTAACTTTTAAAGTGAATACTGTTATTAAACCAGTAACACGAGGTAAAAATACTGTGGTGTTCAGACTTCATGAATATGTTAAGAGGGTTTCACATAATGCTGGCACATAACTGAAGAACTCTTTCATGTGGTATACATTGCCTTTTGCTTTACTAATGGATGTATTTAAAAGCTTAGATACTTTAAATAAGGAGTGAGATTCTATTTGACATCATATGCCACTGAGGTTACACTGAATTATGAAAAGTAAGCTGGTCTCTGTAGAGATATAACCTTATGAGCTGAGGTACTTCTCAGATATTAAATATGGTTCCTTCAAGAATCATATTGATTTACAGAATACCTAGATATTAGAAAATATGAAGTATTAATCAATATTCCAGTTTTATTCAGGCCTTGCATTGTTTAACCTATTTAAATACGTAAATGTGATCATGGAAATTTGGTAACAAGTGGGAGAAAGAACTCTTGATGAATTTGATGTCCACTGTACTTCAAACACTGCAGTTTAATACAATTTACTTAGGAACACTAAGCCAAAGTCTGAAATGCTTCAGCATGTGAAGACAGTGATATGATACCAAAAGAAATGTGCCAAAATTTAAATTGATGGTAACTCAGAAGCTCTTAGAACTATGTGGCAAGTAACTGAATACCTGCTCTGTAAATCTAGAGTTCATTAAATTCTTCAATAGTATTCTCAGCGTTATCTTTATTTCTGTTACTTTAGGGTACTTCTAGTTGAAAAAGAAACTCTGCCCTCTCTTTCAACTACTATGTGGAAATAGAAACTACTAGGAGCAGTCCCTGGGTACATGGGAATATCTGGGATTCAATGTGTAAGTGCTGAATAACACACAATAAATGAAACATAGTAACAGAACTTGTTCTTCTCTGCAACAATTCATGATTTTGGATGTCTAATCTGATATACCATTAAGGGGCTTTGATTTCCTTCTCACTTGTCCTTCCAAGAGGAAATAAAGTATACCAAAGCAGATGCTTAATGGTTTCTAATAGCAATCACTGTCCCTTTTTTTCCTGTTTAATATAAATAATCATACACTAGAAAAATCAGTCATTTCTGGAAAAAAAAATCTCAAAAATGTACTATTTCAAATTTGTTCTGCCTAGAAAATGACCACTCTGTAGAGAGGCTTGATTTACATAACACTTTGGAAGATTCCCTTCTCCCAAATTCAGGGCCACAGATTCAGACTTTTCTTTGGCTAGGACTGATTATTCTCCCTAGGCACCTCCCAGCTAACTGAACTAAACAAATAACTTCATTGACGAGTGATAGATGCAGAAAAACAGTATTAAGCCAACTAATTTAGCTGAAAAAAAAAAAGATTTTGGCTCACAAATCCTTCACATTAAGTAGATAATCAATTTCATTGTAAGTGAATAAAAACACTGTAGATTAAAGGAGGCTGAAGTTTAGTAATTAACATATAATACATTTATTTGGGGGTCATATAATGTGGGGCTGCAGGATTGTTTAAATGTTTTATTGTAAGTTTAGTTTAGCTCTATGTGCCTAAGATGGGCCCCTTTGTCTTTTTGGAATTTTTTTCTTATCAGAAGTTGGTATGTGCTTTGTTCCTTTCTCTCTGCCTAGAGACTGTTCCTAATTAGTAAGTGTTGCTTCTCAAGGATAAGAGCCTTGGAGGAGTCTGCCTGGTGCCTGGCAGGCCCCCCCCCCCCGAAGACTCTACCTAAATGTTTTTTTTTCTGATTTATTATGAGCTATGTAACTTAGTTGGTATGTATACCTTGTTATTGGCTTGGAGATTGTATCCACCCCCTTTTGAGCTAGCCCTGAAAAGACCCCCGAGCCCGAAGGCTGGATCTCTCCTGGGGTTTCTAACCTAGGGTGAGGGGGTCCCCTGTTCCCCAATAAACCCTGATTCATCTAACCTCCGAGAGGGCCCTCTTTCTTTCATGACCATGAACCATAGCAGAAGGTCTGCAGAACCAAGAGCCCACCTCGGTATTGTTGGGGCGTGCTGGAGCGGCTGGGCAGGCCAGCCGGCCAGGCTGACCAGCAGGGCACGGACCCCAACAATATAATACATTTATTTTGGGGTAAGATCTTATTTAAATTTCATTCAAACAGTGTTTCTTTAGTGGAATACCAATGATTAAGGAGTATTAGGGAAAAGGTGGGGGTTTAGGCCTTGGTTATCCTTTGTGGGGTTTTGCTGTTTTGGGCTTTTTTTTTTAAATATAAAAGCTCTGAAAAATAATACATCAGATCATAGAAGCATAATCTATTTCAGTCACTTAGTCTTCAGAAGATACATTAGCTTTCACCACTCAAGATTCATTAAAAAACTCCATTCCCCTCACTGATGGTTAAAAGCTGCCTTGATCCCTTTGAGAAAGTGCCATCTGTGACTGTCACCCGAGTACATTCAAAATCAATTTACACTTTAAAGGACTTGCTTCGTAAGACAAAGCTTTTTCACAATTATCTCTCTGAAGCTGGCATAGGTGTTTATAAAAAATATATTAAAAAGGAAGATGACAGACAACCACCTGCTTCACTTTTTTAATACAAAGATGAAATAAACACAAAAGCCCCCCTTAAAATAAAAGGCCTCCACAGCATTCATGACAGGAAGAAAAAAGTCAGCACTGCAGTTCCACTGCAAAGGGGATAAATGGGATAGGTGGGTGGTTTTACGTGACTTTTTCACTACCTAGTTTATTGTTAACTCTGATAAGACCTTCCTAGAACTTTGTGTCATCAGTAAGGCAGCATGACTGGTCTTAAAGATACACCAAGCTCTGTCTCTTACCTCAGAGGACAGAACAAGGTGAGAAGAAACTTGACAAGCATCAATGGGTAGATGTGTGGTCTATAAAAGTTTTGCAACTCTATGGACAGGCTTGGGTCTGCATTGTGAAAAAAAAAGGTTGGTGATCAGACATTGACTAATGCTGTTACCTGATTCTGCTTTGCTACAAGACACTTCACTTTTTCTACACCTAAAGAATAAGCACATGCTAAAACAAAAAATTTCATAAAGAAAATCATGAAGACTGCCTGATGAGAGTTCAAGGTTATAAAAACCTACAAAAGCTGTGACCATAAAGAGAGCTTGCTTTCATGTATTAGAAGAGATTTTTAAAAGCCCAAATGAAAACAAAGACCCTTATTTTCATAGCTGCATACGTAGGAGCAAGACAAATGGACAGTAAAAGACACACGATTTCTCCTGCTTGGTGACTTTACTGTCTATTATCAAGACTGCAATAGCTACTAGGTGTTCACTGTTTTCAGCTTTGTGTATTTTAGGCCTTTATTTCCCCAGATGCATTTCTTTAATCACAACTGCTGTCCCAGTGGATGTATTCTGAACAGAATTTAAACAAATAAAGTATTTTTATATCATGATATAGGAGAATATAAGATTTGCCATAAATATTTGTTTATGAAAATGTCTCTCCCAGGTACAGCAGCACATTAGCTACCAAGACATTTGACAAATCAAGATGTATGTATTTACAATGCAGGGTAACACATTAGAATAAACAGTAAACAAATCACAGGAATATAAGGTAACAAAGAGAATGATGAGGTCGTAAATCCAAAGGTGATAAAAAGAAAAAGGCCCATCATTTATTGTTACAAGATTGCTACAGGAACGGGAAGCTGAGCTAATCTCAGCCCCTCACGACAAGCCAGAGTAACCCATCACATATATACAGGCCACCCCTCAGAACAGTTCATCCTTGAGAGTGAAGCTAAGCTGAGGGCGGTCAGGCCCTTCTTATAGCTTCAGTTCCCTCAGCGATTGGTCCATTTTTGATCCTTCATATGATTGGTGCATTTTCTCTGCTCTCATTGGTCTTTATTGGGGTGCTCTCTACACCAATCATTCTTTCCTGCCGTGACTTGATTGGCTGATTATATCCTCCAATGAAGGCTCTGGATTGTAGTCTCTGGGCTACTTGAAGGAGTGCAGAAGATCCCTTCCCCCTTCCCTGATATTATTGCTTTAACAATCCCATTACAACTTTAACTGTGTTGGAAGTGCCAACATACAAAGTCTCTGTAAACATTTGAAGCTATACATCGCAACACTAATCCACTATCATTAAACAATATTACAACTGCAAATATTTGTAAGTATACAGAACTGCCAGAACCACTTGAAAACTAGACACAGTTGCAAATAGAAATTGAACTTCCAGAACCAATAGGCCTATATACCTAGAAAAATGTTTCAACTCCCTTTTTTTTTTTTTATCCATAACATAAGGCATGTGCAGAGAATGACTTAGACTGAGTGGTTACCCGATACCAAATGATTTGGAAGGCATAACTGAAGGCCTAGTTTGTTGAATGCATGTGCCTCAGAAAATGAATTACTGCTGCAGGTAAGAATTTCAGCAGTGTATATAGCTTCCCTATCTTTGGGCACAAGGGCCACCCAGTACAACTCTCCTCTCTGCTCCTTTGCTGCAAAATGCTGAGATACCACCAGTTGCTGTCTCCATCAGTCTCTAATGTGTCTCACCTGTCCTCCCAAGAGGCAATAAAGTCAAATGTCCTAGGGTGATTTTATGATGCTTGTTCTGTTCTGTTTGTGCTGTATATTGAGTTCTCTGCCTTTAAGACCGGTTTCAAGAGTGAAGCAGGGAGAAGAAGCATGCAGTTTGTTTTGAAAACAACCTTCACTCCTCTGCATTCCTGCTCCAGTACTCGGTGTGTTTGACTGAGGCTCGGACAGACTGCGGAACAGAGATCTGCTTTGCTCTTAGTTTTAGCTAGCTGAGACAGAAAAGCTCTCTGGATTGCTTTTTTCCCCCATTTTTCTTGGGACTGTTTAAACCTGCTCTGGACTGAAAAAACCGAGAGGAGCACCAGGGAGCTGGCACCTGCGGCCCACCGGGGTCTGGACCTCTGAAGGGAGGATAAGGCACTGACCAATTTGAGCTACACCCACGGCAAGGACTTTCTCAATTTGCCATCTCAGTCTAGAACGAGAGGTTTTACTGTTTCATATTATCCACTCTTTATGCTGGTAGGCGCTTTGTTAAATAAATAGTTTTTCCACTTTTCTCCGAGGAGGTTTTTTCCCAGACCAGCTGGGGGGAGGGGCCGTTTGGGTTTGCTCTGCCAAGGGACCCTATTCAGGGGTTTTCTCCCAAACTATCCCAAACCAGGACATTGAGCAAAGTCCTTAATCTGCAGCCTTGGCCCCACCCTCCATGTCAGCACTCAGGCAGGAGATGAACAGATGTGTCAGCCAGGACTCCTGAGAGAAGCCAAGCACCAGAGAACAGCAACCCCAATGCAGGGGAATGCAAACAGACCAGGGAGTCTGTACCACAGTATTGGCTTCTGTCCCCAGAGGAACCTTCCTGAACCAGTACTGTGTCTCTTATCCTTCGATTCCTAAAGACATTCCACATCCTCACACTGTGCAGCTCCACGGGCTGTTCAAAGACCTGCACGTCTCTCAGTCTCCTCCTTGAAACTCCCGGGGGTCTGAGCTCAGATGATGGAACCTCTTGGAACTCTGCCCCAATGGCGACTTGATAGAGAGAGGCAGCCTTGATCCAGTTGTCCGAAAATGGAGTTTAATAATGCCAAGATAACAAGCAATAAGGCGCACACTATATGTGGAGCAAACTGGAACAAGGCAGTAACAAGAAGCAAAAGGCAAAAGGCCAGTGTCAGACAGGGATACTTATACATCCTGGTGTGGGGAGGAGATAAGGTGGGGTCTCAGGGAAATGTTCAATAGGGGGGAACGATTAGGAATATTAAAATTTCTGCACCAAAAATCAACCTCTGGTAACACAAAGAACGAGGAACCTTCTAGCAACAACTGCCGTACTTGAAAGGAGGGAACATGTGAACAAGCCTCTTGCTTGCTGTACTTAGAAAGGGGTTTCCCAGGGCATTAATCCAGAGTCTTTCCCTTCCCTTTCTCTGTACCTCCTCCTGTTTCCTGCTCTACACACTCAGGAAAATGTTAACTTTGAAGTGAAAGAATTTTCTTGTGTGATGTGATAAGAACTGGAACAGTTGTCCACCATTTTCTCTACTGACACGGAGCAGCTCACTTGGCACTCTTGGCTTTAAAATTCTTTTTTACATTCAGGGATGTGTATGGGGGGAAAAAGGAGTTAAACCTAGGAAAAACATGCATTTCTCACATCCGTATCCTTGTCTTGCATCCTTCTCTGCTTGATAAAACAAAAATCTAACTGGCGTCAAGTTTTAAAGGTGGAAAACAAGTTTGATTCTGATAGTGCAACATGATGCTCTTTAAAAAGGAAGAGAGGGGAAAGATGAGACCAAGACTGGCAACTCTGACTGCTGCTGCTTCTATTTTGTGGTCACACAGTGACAGATCACAGGTGTTCCTGACCAAAACTCTGATTCATAACACATTTTTTCTGCTTCTGTGAGGTTATTAAAATGCTCAAATGATTGATAAACTTACCCCAATTCTCAAACCCTGAGCAAAAGGTTCAAGATTTCCATTCAAGTTTCCATCCTTCATAACCCATACTTAGAGTGGCTTCAAATTCCAGACAGATGATCAGGAATCTTTCTGAAGGCAGGAATTTCAGGGTTTAGTTATACTCACAAGCACAGAAAGGTGGGCAGACATTGCAGTCATCCTTAGGATCCTTGAGAAACGCATCTGGATGCAATGAGGTGTGAAGTAGCAGGAATCTGCCTAAAGTCTCCTTGAAAATCTAAATCTTATGTTTGTGTTTACCTGTATTTGGGAAAATTACCCAACCAAGTTCATTAATACCCAGTCAAAATGCATGACGTCTGCTGGATTTGTTTCTCATCCCGACAAGATGCAAAGCTCAGGTCCTTTGTCTGTTCTGTCACATCTGCCTCACCCACATTAAAATGGAAAGGAGCAGTTACTTATTGCACATAGCAAGTTTCAGTTGGCCATAAATATGATACACATTGCCAAACGTGTTTGTATCAGAATACTTACATGGAGTGTTCAGGACGCTAGACAAGTATTTAGTAACAAACCAAACCCAAGAAAAACATAAGGGATATAGGTGAATAATTATCATTTACTTGAAGTTGGGTTTGTTTGGGTTTTTTGGGGGTTTTGTTTGTTTGTTTTTGCTTGCTTGTTGGTTGGTTGGTTTGGTTTGGTTTGGTTTTGCTGCACATAAGCTAAAGGGCTATTAAATGAATGTGAAGTCATTTTCCAAAATTACATTTTTCACTTGGAGATCAATTTATTTTCCCTGCACAGAGATTTTGCTTGATGTACCAGCATAATTTTGGGCATTTGCCACTCTTTCTTTCCAGATGTCAGGCACATCTTTATTACTCTCAACATAAGTGCTTTAATAATCTCTTTTTTTCCATTTTCTCTAAGCATATTGAAAGCTTTGCAGACTTTCATCCTCCCTCTCCCTTGAGGAAGGGCTTTATTTTTAAAAAATCCTTCTTGTTTTTGGTTTTGTTCTTAGATTTCATATTTAGTAAGTAATTTTATAAAACTCGCTGTATTTTTGCAAAGATTAAAGATGTAATCAGTTAAGGTCCCAAAGAACATGCCTATGTAACTTTTCACTGACAATTCTCTAGGAAAACTCACACTATAAAAACAAATCCAGTCAGAGGTAGGTCTCTTTCATGGTTTTAACTGGAGAATGGGAATATCACATTTATAAAATCCCCCACTGAAGCATAAAACCTCAAGAAAGGATCATTGTTATCTCAACCTCACTTTGAACAGGAGAAACATTTTATGGACCATCTCAAGATCAGTGTTAGGACATTTTGGGAATAATAGCTGTTATCAACATGCTATTTTCTTCCCTCACAAGAGCCTTAGAGAACGAAGGAGACTGGTTTAAGTTGCAGATTTAAAATTGGCAGAATGATTTAGTCTGTAAATTAGAGTTACTAAAGGCAGGGTCCTACATAATTTAAAGCCGGATTAATACTGTGGTACCTTTTTATGGATGACACCTGTTCTTTCAAATGTTACTTTGATTTACTTGATGAACTAGTTACTTAATTTACGTGATTATTTGGTTGAATCATATAATAGAGGACAGGAACAGGATCTTGGCAGTGTAAGGAAATAATCCTCTCCTACAACATTGAAAATGACTTATGATTCAAACAGAAATGGAAATCATATCTGGGTAAGTTCAATGAATTGAACTGTGGCTGCAGCCAAGCAAGGCTCACAGTTCTAACAACAACTTCCAAATGGAATCTTTGGAAGAGCACTTCACCACTTCCTAAAATGTTGGTCCTAAGAAAGTAACAAATTATTGTATTTTTAAAAAACATTATAATTTAAATATTACATTATGATTGCCCTTATTGCCTTTTTGAAGGTTTTTTTAAGCTTAAAGACATATTTTTAATGTTAAAAATGCTTTGTCAAACATTTTTCAGCAAGCATACTATGCGGGTATGGATTGAAATTCTGTTATTGGATATATGCATATGAACATTTCCAAAGTTTAGAACTTGATTTTTGTTTGAGGGGGAAGAGAGTGTTGTTGCTGTTTTTTTGCTCCACAACACACTGATTTATTGTTTCCATCTATAACAGAGATGTCAGGATCTGCCACACATTTGGCTTCAAAGAAATTTTTTAAAAAATTCTGTCAAATTAAAAAAATTAATTTATATTTTCATAGGAAAATTTAGAAGTCTCATGGAATTTTCCAATTAATTTCCTTCAGACTGAAAGGATTTCTCCTGGCAATGCACGGCTTCCAGTACACTGGGTTTTATACTGACTGATATTCCAGCATTCTTCTTTCAATTCTTGATTACTACAGTATTTCTCACACTCTTTTTTAGAACCAAAAGGAAGACTCATAATTTGCCTCCTCCTGTAAGCATAAGATCCTTAGCTGGTATAAGTCAGCTGATATAGGTCAGAGAAACTTCTGTCCCAGAGAGACTTGGGGATTTAGCTGAAAGTGACGGAGTATTTAAAAATATTTAAATAATATTTTTCCACCTAACAGTCATCATTCATTTACTAGATGTTATCTCAGTCATTTGAGTTTGAAGTTATTAATAAGGCTACTAATTTCTGATGGACCTAGATACTCCATTAGGTGCTGATTTAAAATCCAGCTGAAAGATCTTTGTAGAAACCAATTTAAAAGAAGCAATTAAAGATATGACTTTGGCAGCTGCCAAAAAGGAAACTGACAGATCATCATTAGAAACATTTGGTTTAATATTGATTACTCCTTGGACTGTTCAGTGAGCTTTCTAATTAGGATTGATTTATTGTGTTCTTAGCAATGAAAGCAAAGATGGCACCTGAGAAAAATAAAAGTGTAGGTGGTTGGATTTTTTAATTACTGTGGACATGCATGCCCATTAATCAAAGAAAAGCTTGTAATATACTACATATTCTCTATTTTTTCTGTTTCAGTCTCAGACTACACATGCACAACCATCTGTATGTTAATCAGAAGCCTCCTGGTGTGATTCAGACTATCTGAATAGAAAGGAGCAGAATGCAATGCTGCTTTTCCACAGTGCCTGAAAGGGCACCTCACACACTCCAAAGGAAAAAGAGGAAAGAAATTACCAGGCCATTGAGTTCCTCACCACTGATCCCCATGGCATTGTGAATTATTTTCTTCTTTCTGGTTTGTGTCCTGTGGCTTACAGCTATCTCATGACAGAGTTAAAATTCTCATGGAAGGGGATTAAGATCTCACTGTAGTTCCGAAAGAAATTTCCACTGTTGATCCTCACTTCTACACATCTATTTTGAAGCAACTGTTTCTGCCTACAGCAAGTTACTGGCTCAGAAGAGGCATACAAGGGCCAGCCTGTGAGTTCAGATGAAAGCAGGGCCCTGCACTTCCACTTTGAACTTCCACAGGTTTTTTCCAGATTAAAGAGTATTTCCACACACTACTTCAGCCACTTTCTCTCCCAAACTAGACATCTCTACTGTCAGCAATGTCCTTGCTGACCTTGACACCATTCTCCAAGTTCTCTCTTCTAAATAATTTTCCTTGGCCATCCTGTAACCAGTTACCAATTTCTTCATGTTCTGGGAAAAGAGGGAAGCTGCATACACCAAAATTATCCTGCTGCCTTGCTGTCTTTGTTTGGTAATCCCACTATATTAACATAAATAGATTGCACTTATCTAGAGGCTCTGAGCCTAGCACTACTTCTTCATTTAAATGCTTGAAAAGCAAGTCCCCATAAACTTTAGTCAGCAGAGGATTCTTTCATCATCTTAGTGTAATCTTCCTGGATTTGCACTGACATCATCAGATGGAACATAATACTCTTTATTAATGTATAGCTACAACACTGCAGTGGCATCAACCCACATGTAACTGACTTTGAATGCATAAAAATGTAGGCATTTACTAATAGCCACATTCCTTCAGAAAGAATTAGTACACTTCCAGTTCTGAAGTGTGCCAATATCCCTGTGGTGACAGAAATTACTGCTATCTTGTAATATCTTCAGAGCTGTTAATTGACTTTGTGCTAGCAGGTAAGTGCTATTAGCTTAGGATGAGGATCCACTAATGGTGCAAAGTAGTCAACTGCAGTAAGTAGCTTTTGCTTTCTGGACTACTTAAAAGCAATTCAGGGATTTGTTCTCATTAATGGCAGTAACATTTGTGTATTCAGAGTAGAAGCAGAGCCTACCTCTGTGTATTTGATCTTATAATTGGATCAGGTAGGATGTACTGAGCCACAGCCTGCGAACCAACCTGATTTAAATTCAAAACTTAAAACAAAATCACATTTTATAAGCTAATAGAATCTTATTTACATGAGCTATAGAGAGATTAAAATAATTTCAAGTAAACTTTGGAAATTTTTTAGTCTATCTCATTAGCAGCTGTGAGATAATTCTTCAAAAGCCAATTTATATGTAATTGTACTGTCCATTAAAGTCTGACTGAACCTCTAACACCAAGCAAGGGTAATCTGTTCTATTATTTATACTTTGGGAACTAATCATACTACAGAAAACTAGAAGTTTTCTGCATTCAAGAAAGAAGCACACAAAACGCACAACTTTTAAATTTATTTCCACACTGACATTTGACTTTTCTCCCAACCCTGGAAAGGATTTTGGGGGTAAAAGAAGTGCCTTACTTTTTAAAAGAGAATGCTTTAAAGGGAAGTGGATGGAGTATGTAAGTGTGTAGGACTGGAATTCTTAAAATCCCAGACTATTATTTGGTTAAAGAATTGTTACTCACACAGTTCATTGCAGCTGCAGAACAAGTAAAATCTAACAGACAGGCAGGGATTCTCATGCCTGTATAGAAAAACGACTGCCACTCAGATACTTAAAATATCACTTATACTACAATTCAGATTCCAAGATCGTGAGAGAACAGTAGGAGAAGCATAAACCTTTGTTGCAGTGGGCCAAATTTCATCTGGGGCAAGACAAATTAAATAGCAGAGGCATGAACAAAATAATTTGGTTCTCAAGGCAAAGATAGATTTGGAGCTCCAGCAGTGTTGTCATTGCCCACTCTGCTGAGATTTTGTGGTGTGGAGAAACAAGCATCAGCAGCCACAAAGGGTGCAGCAAGTGCCCCACTGGTGTTCTGCAAAGTGCTTCTCACTCCCTCCCACTTGGGAAGTGAATTAATCTGAATGGATTCTGGTCTGATGTTTCTCATTACTGATTCATAGTTATTCAGGTTGCCTCCAATTATGACTTGAAATCTTCTTCAGGGGATGCAAAACTCATGTAAAATGCTCCCTTTAGTAATGCACCCTACATCTGACACACAAATTTACAAGGCAAGGGCAGACGGAGACCAGGAATTGTTTCGGGTTTCCCCATTTCCTAAATTTTCACTCCCAGCAACATTCTCTGTCACCTGCTCCAGGATTTTGTGAAGTGAATTGGAGTTCCTCATCAGAGTTGAGATCTCATCTGTCCAGCACATTACAGTCAGTCATTCTACATCTCATTGGAATGAGAGATAGCACAGAGGGCTGTAGAAACTTAAATGTACTCTGAAAGGAACATCAAAGGGCAAAGTGTTTATAAGCTAATAATTCTTATCCCTGGAGCACAGAGGTGCAAGAGTCCTGTACAAGTAGTAAATAGCTTGCCAGTATAGCCTAATAATTGACTGTCACTTTGAACAGCCCTTAGCAGAGCTGAACACAAGGTAGAGAAAATGCTGATAAAAAAAGAAGCAAAAAACCAACCAACCAACCAACCAAACAAAAAGAAACAAAAAAAGAAAATGGGCTGTGTTTAAATGTCATTTGTAAGGCAAACTCCCTTCTGTTTCAAAACAAATGGCAAAATATGGCCCCAGAAACCATGACATATTTTATCTTTCAAAGTAAAGCAAAAGTCAGTATAATTTATTTTCACCAAAAAACTATTGGATGGTTTTATAATTAATATTTAGTGGTGTGGAAGAAACTCGTTTAAAATTAAAATCTGCACCGATTATTATTAATTTTCCCAGTAGTGAATGCCAAATGCAGCACAATCTTGGCACCACTCTTTGGCCAAGTGGTGCAAAAAGGGTGAACACCACTGTGCCTTTCCATCACTTGGCCAGTTAATGAAATCCTGACAGAGTGGCAGGTTGGAGAAACGAAGAAAAGGAAGAGTGGTGGAGAGAGAAATGGAAAGGAGATGGTCTGTTAAATTGGTATGAAAGAGGAGGGAACCAGCTGAGCCTGCCCTCTGCTTTCAAATCAAAATGTGCCGGACTGAATTTCTGCCCACAGAAGGGCCTAATCTGGAGTCCTGCTGGCAGCATTTATACAACTGCCTGCTTAACCACTGTGGCTGATAACTACTGGATTAATCTGCTTTGACAGGGTCTGGTCAAGGAGTTTATGCAGCTGTCATGGGGCCAAGACACTGTGATTCCATCTTTTGCCTTCCTGCCTTTCTGCTTGTCAGCCACACACAAGTCGTTTCAATTCTTTGATAGCTTTAAAAACAAATAAATAAAAGTCATTTTCAGTTTCCAGCCTTCTTCACTCAGGATTTACACCCAATGCCCCCATACCTCAAGACTCACACCACCTTAAGACCTTCAGTTAAAATCTGGCAGGGAATGTTGGCCTGGAAGCCTCCAGTTACAACAAAAAAGTCACATCTAAGGAGTGAATACTGTTCAGTTCTGCAGTCCTACTCCAGCCCTGGATTTCATGTCTGTGGATAATCACTGGGGCTGCCAAACTGTGATTACCAGGGTTACCATGGAAGGGCACCATCTCAAAGGCCCACAAAGACCAAATACTTGTGAAAGCATGTGACAAGCAAATGTTGTGATTACATAACTCTGACAGTGGTTTAGCCAAATACAGTGACACTCTTTTTTTCCCCCAAGGTGCTTGGAAATTAATCAATTTGTAAATAGCTTAAAAAAGTTATCAACTTGGGGTTTCTCATTTTCTCCTAGATCCTGAATTTTTTTGGGACTCATGAAATTATTTCTCTCTGCAAAGAGTTTCCATTACATGACTGGACGCTCTGGTCCCTGCAAGTAATGGGGCTGGAATGGTGTAAGAAAAGTTGCCTAGTTTCAATAAATGCATTTGTCTTTATGATTCACACAATATATCCTGATAATGCCTCAAAAGCGTCATATTAGATCGCTTGCAAGCAATACAGCTTCTTTAAAATCGTCCTCCTGTGAAAGATCGTGCTTTAAAAAGGGAAGAAAAACACCCCAAGCCCCTTAATATTGCTGAGCAATTACCTTAAAAGCCTTTTTGCCAAAGAAAGTGCTATTTTTTCTTGCTCATCAGCTTTCATCACAGGTACAGTAGGGCAAAATAATTAAATTTATCTGTTTAATTACAAAGGACGTTCTGAATCACCAGAAAAAAGCAGCAGCTCGTTCTGAGCAAATATTGCAGGTACATTTGGCAGCTTAGGTTCAAGCTGTGCATCTGTCAATAAAGGTCTCTTAAGTGTTTCTGGACTGTTGCAACATGCTTTTTATATGTCATACAATGCATGCTACATTAGCAAATATTGTAAAAATTACAAATTAATTTTAAAAACAATCTGCTATTCTTAAAGGCTAAAAACTCCCTAACATAAGATAACTAAATATGCTATGTTACCTAAAATTGAATCATGGTTAGTTCATGCTTGGAAAACTCAGACCAAAGGGGTTTTTTTTAAAAAGGTAAATTCTTTCTTAAATGAAAAAAAAAAAAGTAATCCAAACTGAAAAACTAATGGAATAGTAATTTAAATTTTAAACAATTAATTTATTTGTGCATCTCTCATTAATATATGCAAGGAAATAAGAAAATGGATTTATTAGTTCAAATGCGATACACTTGAAGCTTTGTCCAAGGTTCCTAATCCAGTTGCATCAAAATTTGTTCCTGCTAATTTGTTTATAGACAGGTTTCAAAAAAACTAAAGAAAAAGGTTGCTGACAAAATAATTAAATATAATTTAAGGGGAAAAAAAGAAAGAATACTAACAAATTCCAAGATTATCACTGAAGCACACAAACACTATCTACCAAGTCATACTGAAAAGCAGGCAGAAAGACTTGGAACATGCTGAGAATGAAACTAATGCATCTGGCACACAAAGCTTGCCATTAAGTAGAGAAACATGCATAAGGATCTGACTGAAATAATCCCTCCAGTAAACACTAGAGTTGAAAATTTACAGGATTTAGGAATAGAGAGAACAGAAACAGTAGCCAGTAAGAGCTTGATACAGCAAGGTGTTTTTATAAAATAAGCAGCTCTCATACTGTGCCTCAGAAACATCTTATTTTAATTTTTTTTTTTTAAATCCACACCTGTACGGCTGAGATAATCATAAGGCACCTTAAAATGCAGATTAAAGCCTCAGAAAGAAAGCAATGATACAAACATTGCCTGAGGATATCAAAGACACAGAGAAATTTAGAGGCATATTGGGAAGATTAAAAACACTCCTCAAGATATTTTTTTGCTTAGTTTTCAAATGCAGGAATCCACAAATTGGAGGGTTTTTTGTGAAGCCATTGGCACACAGCCAAATTAATCTTAGCTTGGGATAGAAAGGCAGGAAGATGCCAGTACATTTTTTGCTTGAAATATTGTTGAACTTAGCTTCCGTTGTGAGTTTGGCTCAGGATGGCCCCCGTGGATTGAGGAAGGGAAGAATGCACTGCTAAGGGATTCTCTCTTTTCAGTATGGCTCTGGACTGCCACCACTGACTTGGCTGGAGTTACTCTATTTTATGTGAATAGGAGGTAACTCAGCTCCATACACTTCAGGAGCCATCAATTTTCACATCTGCTGTAATCAAAACAAGTTTCTTTTGTGGTAGATGGCCTTTTCCTACCTCCAGCACTTTTGGAGCTTGATGCCTGCCAGTGATAATGTTGAAAATAATTCACAAAAGCAGCAGGTGGGCACTTGGCAGACTTATACTCACTGCTGTTGCAGGCAACAGCCAGAAACAAAAAATCAAAGCAAGGAGCAGAGTTATCACACTTTTAAATATGTGTGTAACTAGTTCAACAGAAATAGATAAAAATACATTTTCAGTATTAGCTCCAAGAAGAACACATATTAGGCCATCTTAACAGAGGATAATGTGGCAGCTGCATTTTGCATACACGCATTGGAGGTAGCCCACTATCAATGGTACAGGGGAATAGTGTTTATTCTATGAGTTTCAGAGGTTTCTCTGTTTTTATAGAGACACATCCAAACCTCCCACCAAGCCTCCAGCAGTAACTTCCACCTTGCAGCTGAAGGTCAATGAGCTGTCATGCTGGCCAAGCTCCTCCCTTCCATCACGGTATTCTGAGGGATGTTCTGGTGCTTCCACACGGCTGATTTTTCCATGGCAGTAAACGAGTTTCACTATATTCAGATAGTAAAGGGATGATAAAGAGAGAGCCAAAGAGAGATCAAGGATGACACGAAAGTTAGCACATTTTGGTTCAGCTATTTTTTTATATATTCATGTTTCTAATTTTCATTGAATATCCTAAATCTATTTGCAGCAGTCCTACATTATTATTGCAAGAGCATATTTCTCATTATACAGCTTGATTTCATACTGAAGAAGACGGCCTTCAACTTTTCTTCAGATGTGTAATTTGAGAGTTTATTTCCCCTTTCATGTGAAAATTTTGTTTTAAGGAACATACTTTTGTTAAGCTTTCCCAAAAAAACCCTGGAAATAACTATTGTGAGGCAAAAAAATATGAAAATTCTCAAATTCTTTTCATTTTGCAGTCATTGGAGTCCATCATTTCTTGTTTATTAATATTTTTCAGGTAGATCCCTTGGGAATAAAAGATAGTGGCATGAATAATGGTCGCTATTTGACTATATTCTGTGGGGAAAACCTGAAAGATTTTTCATTGTTTCACCAACAGAAAACCTGTTAGAGAGTATACAATAACAACCTTCAGAACTGCTGCAAAAATAATTTTTTTCCAGCTACACAGCAAATATGGCATAAACCGAGGAGCTAAAATTTCTACATTAATGTGCATGATTGTAGTTTTTAAAAAACTGCAATATTTACACTGAAACCATATGGACAACCAGTGGTAGAGAACAGAGTAAATGACCTTTGATTTGTGAAAAGTTTTTCAGCTGGCTCTAATTATAACTTTCTTGCTGATTCATAAGCAAGAAAATAATCTCATATGAATCAACTAAATTATTCTCTGTGAATAATACATTTAGCATTAATATAAATTTATACTTTTTTAATTGAAAGAAAGCATGTTTTAAAAAATGCAGGTGATTAAAAGTTATCAAGTACATACTTATTTCTTGACCAGATGTATTCTAAAGCAGGACATTTGAATTCATTAAACTTTCTGCTGGGTCTGTGTGGATAACAGCATCACTTATGGACAAAGGATGACTCTTTTTACAAAACATAACTGTAAATAAGGGCTTTCAATCCTTATTAAGCTATGAGCTGTCCAAATTATGAGAGGGTAACATGGCATCACTAGCAATGCCAGCCCTTGGCTAAGGTCTGTCTCATGATTTAGGTCCCTGACCTTCACTGGAGCCTGGCTGTCACTTTGTACCTTTGGTTACAGAGAAACAGTGAACTATAACTGCAAAGACACTGTGCTCTGGTAGGTTTCAGCTTTGAAACTAAATCAGTGATAATGTTTTAGGTTCTTTACTGATCTCAGCATGGAAAAAATTATCTTAACAGTGAAATTCATTTTTACTTATCAATCCTACATCTCATTTTAATGGGGTTTTCTAATCATCCCCATTGTAGAAGGCACCACAATGTAAAGAATATCTAAAAATGTAGAACCTTCCTATGGAAATGGCATTTCCAGTGTCTGCTTTTAGACTGGAAGTCATTCATCCTTCAGTAATCCTAGGTGTAAATGAACACAATTAAAGGACTGGTGTAAACTTAACCAGCACACAAGATCATACCAGGGTTGTTTAACCTCCAGTAACAATAAAGTGCTTTGGTGGCTACACTTCAGTGCTAATTTAATAATTAACTTTGGGTGCTTCTTTGATCTTCTGATATAGATCTTCCCTGTTTCCTTATCAAGAGTCTGCATGCAGACTGTAATTATGCTTCTTAGTATGACCACAGCTTTAAGTAAACACATTAATATAAGCTTTGAGAAAATATTAGTTAGGCCAAAGCAAGCTCTTGCCTCTGAGCTGGAGTGTCATCTGAACCACTGCTGACTAAAAATATGATATTACATAAGCTCATTATAGGTTTGCCATAAAAATAAAAGAATGATTCCCAGTTTTAAGGTAATGCATGACAGGAGCAGTAAAGCTTGCACCTTACCAATGATCCACATACTAATAATCCACATGTTATTCAGAGCATTAATACCACAACACTACAAAACGCAAAGTGTCTTTTTTTTTTCAACTATGCACTTCATCCAAAGAGGAAAGCATTTCAAACTTTTTATGAATAATATTGAACCCAAAAGACCTTTCTTAAAGTATCAAAAGTTGTTAAAGTAATAGAATGATACAGCCAAACCTACCTGAAGCAAGAAAAATGCTAAAATCTGGTAGGCGTTTTGTTGTTGTTGTTGGTGTTTGGGTTTTGCTTTGTATAAAGGGCTTCTTTCACACAAGCTTTTTAGTAGTTATTTGTGCTGAGAAATACACAGTCACTGTCCATCACAAACATTTTTGTTGAAGCCTATCATATGAATAAAACAATGTTTGAGCAGAATCTACAGAACCTACTGTAATATAGAAAAAGCCCTCCACAGAACTAAACAGATTACTCAAAACTAGCACAGTTCATTTCCTTGGGGAAATACAGAACAGGTAGGGCAGAAAATTTCAGCTCCAAATCTATCAAAATAAGTGCTACTTTTCTTAAATGCATTCAGTACTATGAAGCATGTACCAAAAAGAACTAGAATAAATATGAAATAATTAAAATAAATGAATGGATTATATTGAATGTAGTATGGTCACAATTATACGATTCAGAAAAGATAGGAACACACATTCAAATCAAGCTAAAAAAGTCATTTGTCAACAGCAGCAAACATTAAGATAACTTGAGAACCATAAGGGAAAAACCTGATAGAGTGATTTTGGCAGGAATGGCTTTATGTGACTATATCAGAACGTTGTTTAATGGGTGCTAGAGAAAGACCAACACAAAGGCCCTGAAACTTAAAATATACAAAAGGCGGCTATTTAGCTTTTAATAAAAGTCCCCATAAAATAGTTATCTTCCTCCAAAAGCAGTGTCACTGCTGAAGAAGGAATAACCCCAAGAAAGCACAACAAGGCTCAGGCCAGCTCTGAGGGCCTTCCACAGAATCCATGACAGCATTACTGCTGAGTTCAACAGGGCTGCATGTCCCCTTGTTCCTCTGCCTCACGTCTGCATCTGAGCATCTCTCTGAGCTCCAGCTTGAACATATTTGCATGCTAAGGTGACAACCAAAGCAGCAGCCTGATTTGTGTCCAGAATGTGTTATTACAGTGTACTCCTGCCTAATTCCTGAAGCCACACTGCCGGCCTGAGAGCTCCCAGCTTCCTTCCACCCTCTCTGGGAAAAGTCTCTCCCCCAGATCTGATTTAGTGACAAAACAAAGAGCTGCAGAATGCCAGCACTAACTCACCCTCACTGAAAAGGCTGGGAGAAGTTTGGAGATATAAAAATACACTAAACTATGGGTTTATTTCCATTACAGTGAGTTGTGAGAGGCTGTACCTATAATCCTTATAGTTTCTTTACAGGACCACATGAAATAACACATTCTACAGCTATGCAGGCCACAAAAAACAGTTTGCATTGCTGCAAAAACAAATGGACTAGGGAAACAAGCAATATGACATGAAATACTACAAAACATGCTTGCTTTTTTTTTTTTTTTTGCAAAGGGGGAGAGAAAAACACAAGCCTGCAGGATCTCCTATTTGTTATCAATATTTTTTCCCAGTGTCCATAAAATCCTAGCAAGCAACAAATGCAACCAAGAATCTGTAAATACAGTTGTTTCTGCAGCTTTTCATCATCTTTGGGCAAGCAGGTCAGAAGTAACTATCATTGTTAGAGAGGAATACTTCTATGTGCAGGGAGACTGTCACCCTATGGCACAATATGATTCCACTCTCTTAATTCTGTTCTAATGCTGCAGATAAAGCTGATACAGCTTCTGGGAACAAAAATACATTCTAACCACATATGAAATTTGAAGTTAAAATCAAATATTTATTCCAGAATAGAAATCATATTTTTACCAACTCTATAGAGGACAATTCTACAATAGCTGCAGAATGAGTTACTGCTCTAGTTTTTTGGTCCAAAAATAAAAAATTTTAAAAGTTCCTCTTTTCTCTCAGTGTCACAGAAGTCTCTGGGGACACCTTGGCTTCACACTGCCCCTTCTTTTCAGACACTGTTCAAGAGCAGACTATTCTGCACACTCACACCTGGAACATGAGTCCATGCAGGACACCACTATGTCATTCCACACAGACATTAACACAGTTCCACAGACAGAACCAAGTAGAATTTCTCTATTTTGTATATGTAACCCCAACAGCATTAATTACAACAAATTGGCAAGTAACCTATCTACTACATACATGCAGTTACAGCCATGGTATATGCTGCAAAAGAGGAATGCAGGCTAATTAATAGCTTTTACTATATAAAGAAGTCTTAAAAAAGGGTTTTGATCGCCAAAAGAATTGGTCTTTTCAAAGAAAAGCACGCAGTGGATCTGGAGGGAATAGAGCATGACTCTTGTGACCCAGCCTGGCTGGGGATTCTCACAGCTGTCTCTTCCCATTACACCAAAGAAGATTTTAGGATTATTATTGCTTTTTGCAGCAAGTGTATTTGGAACCACAGCCTACATCCAGCTCCCAGTAACTGAGGGCAAGCAGGAGGCAGCACAAGGTGCAGGTGTGGCTCCATCGGGGTTCAGGGGAAGCTGCAGGCATGCTGCCCCCTGACCTGGCACCCTCAAAGTAACTCCCCAGGCAAGGTGAAACTCCCAAAGCAGAATCACAGAATATCCTAAGTTGGAAGGGACCCACAGGGATCATGGAGTCCAGGTCTTGAGAGAATGGCCCAATGCAAGAGGCTGAATGCCCAAACCTGAAGTTCCCATTCAGCCCTGTGCAGACACTAACTTAGAAACTAAAACATTTTTAATTGGAGGGGTTTATTCTTACACTATTGATCTGAGATTTTTCTGAGCCTTTCAGTTCAGCAAAATATTTTGATTCTTGGACTTTTTTGTTAATTCTGGCTGAAAGCAATGTTGAAATAGCATTTCCCTCAGGAAAGATTCTATTCTTCGGTCCTTTCTAGGTATTATTTTAATCATGACTCTTTAAATAGAGTGAAATGGCCTAGCTAAGCATCAAACTGGGAATTGTTAAAGAAAGTATGCTCTGACTAACTGTTTCTCCATTTCTGAAAAATCCATTTACAGGGTTGCAAAGGTATTTACTTTTATACGCAGGCAGGGTTTCTGCTCCCACAGCAGTTTTGCTCTCTATATGAACTAGCAGTTTAGGAAAAAGAAAATGGAAATACCTATTTTCTGCCCTTAGAATTATTTTTTAAAATTGGAAACATTCTTGGTCTTCCATTTATAAACAAGGAATGGTACTGGGTTCTTTAAGTTTTTAAGGATTATAACAATAAAATAGGCCTCTTACTCCTTGTGATATCAACACTAAGTTGTAAACTACACAGACACTTGGAGTCAAAACACTTCAATGAAGCTGGGCCTAGTTCAGCAGAACACTGAATTATGCATTTTTGGCTCACTGAGGTCAGTGGGAATCAAGCACAGGCCAGTCCTATTGGTCTGGATACAATTAACCATACACAACACACAGCTAAGTACATTTTCCTGTAAGCTGCCCTGGCTCATTTGTCATTCCCACCCAAAACAGACATTCTCAGTAAAGGAAATTTAGCCTTTGTATCTCCATAATTTATAGAGTTTGAGTACTTGCACTTCCATATCTGTTATGTGACTAGATGCAATAAAAATGGTTTCTGAATATATCTATGAATGTAATATCTGTAAAGAAATATCATTTACCATGTAAGAAAAGAATTGCTAAAAACTTTCCTCTGTCCCAGTTATTCCAGATCAAAGCTACACAGTGAAAACCTGTTAAAAGAGAACCAGATAAAGCACAAAGGTGTTAGGGAAATCAAAGCAGCCAGTGGGAAAATGATGAAATACTGAAGTAACTGTTTTAAAACTGCATCCCTAAAACTCTCAGCTAGATTAATACACATTTTAGTGCTGCTTGACAAAGTGTGGTGTCCCCCATTTTTCTTCTACTACATACTATGAATCAGGAAATTTTTTCAGGAATAAATCTGTTAACCAGTATATTGGCATATTGATCTCAACACTCCATCCTTCGCGTATGAAGAAATTTTGAAGTTTGGAGCTGGAACCTAATGCTTTACTTATCTCATATTGTAGAAACCTATCTTCCTTGTATACTGGCCCCTAATCCTGATCCCAAAACAGAAAGTGCTGGTGATGGATCACATCAGGTGATGGGTCCTCTTTGTCATCCTAGCAGGTTTTGTTCAGTAAATTTTAAAGCTTTGGGAACTTTTGCATGTTCTCTTAGGAACAGGAAGGTCTGCTATTAAAAATGGCCTTTTTCCAGAGTCTAATCAGAAATACCCTTTTAGAAAGTGCATGTGACCATTAAATCATTAATGAAATGTTATAAAATAATTCAGATTATTTTATAACTATATTTAAATAGGATTCATAAACTATTATCTGCTGATTGCAATAACATTTATTTGTTTAATCATTTAAATTGTATTAATATCTTTAAATTCCCATACAATATGTTGGGGTTTTTTTTCTCAGAGGCAATTCTTTCCAACAAAAAGTGAAGAACGGTGTTTATTTCAAGCAATGTTATGATCCAATACAATTCCAAGGACCCTCGTCCCCTGTACATCATCCCTGCTTTCCACCTGCTGTTTCCCTGTGAGTATGGATGATGTATTCCAGATGTGTGCAAAAGGTGCCTCGTTGCCTCTTATGGATTTGCACAGTGCCAGTAGTTAGGTACACAGGCAAATTAGATCTGTATTCACAAGAAGAATTGAAAGGAGGCAACTTAACAGGGTGTTCCAACCCACCCTTGCAAAGATGAAAGAAACCCAGGTTTTCATCAATGAATCCCTTGGGGTGGATTAGAGTGAAACAACCCTGAATGATCCATGTTTGCAAATGTAAATGTAGATATGTAAGCTTTATTTTAGACAATTTGGGGCCAATGTAAAGCAGGCATGTAGACATTTTGGTTATCATTTTCTTTAGAAGGATGACAATGCAAAAGCGTAAAAATATCATTTAGGGAAATATATAAGGAAAAGAAAGAGAAGGAAGAATCTGAGTAGAAAGATCTCACCACCTGAAGGCCTTGCAACAAGATTTGTTTGTTGCAATTTCAGTGTCTGTTGGTTGAAGTGATGGTTGCAGACTGGACCTATCAGGTGATGAGGAAAATCCATGGAACACAGAATCTGTTGGGTTTATAGCCACTCAGGTTCATGTGGGAATGCCCAGGTACCCCTCCTGGAGGTGGAGTTTCACACTGGATGATATAATGTTGTGGATCACAGGACACTTTGGGAGTCCCTGACACCTTTTAAGACGATGACCTACAATCAGCAGAGATGGACAATTTCAGGATTTGTGTGAATGCCCCGATACTTCCCTGGCAGAGGAGTTAGCACAGCTGAACTCTTTTGGATGAGGACAAAAAGACAGTTCCTGCCTCGCAGGGTTTTCCTCTTTCCTGACCTCGTTCCACACCCAGCTTGTAGCCAGCCAGAGGTGGGTTGTGGTTTGTTAAGAGACTGAATGAAAACACAGGGGTTCTCTCTACCTCCACATCCTCATGAACAAGCACATTTTCAGGTAAAAACTCCTTGTGTCCTTCATTCACCTCAAACATGAGCCGCGTAGCAGGAAACAGGCTCTTGTTTTCTCCAAAGAGAACAGAGAAAACTGCTAGTTCTCTTGGTCCACTACTTCATTGAATCTTCAAAACACAAAATCACATTCGCCTTCATCCATTTTACTCAATAACTTTTCCGTATTGGAACCCGCTGCATTTGTGTCGTGGCACGTGACGGGTTCACTCTGGAGTTTTAGTTTTTTTGATTGCTGGTTGTGTCATCTTTTTGAGTGTTTTCTTTCTTTTGCTGGTTCTGGGGACAGTCTCTGGCAAAGTATCCAGGCTTCTTGCACAGGAAGCAGATGATGTGTCGAGGTTGTCTTGGTGTGGTCTGTTGTTTGTCTTCTTCTGGTGTTGCAGCTGCTACAGTTTTTAGGTTGGTAGATTTGGGCTTTTCTTCAGGTGAGTTGAACAGCTCTGCTTTCATGGCACATGCTTTTAACACTTTGTTGTCTCTACCAAATTTCCTTTGGATTTTGCTTAACTCCTTTCTATTTTTGAAAGAGAAAGGCTGGTAGTTTCTAATTGCATTAAGTTTCTAATTGCATTATCTCTACCAGAATATGTAACAGGACCTGCTGAAAATACAACTTCACATTTCTGGCTTTGTTCTTTAGGGCTATCCCACTCAGTTTTGTTTTTATGGGTGTTAGCTGTAGGCTTGTTTTGTTTCCTGTGTTTTCCCCCCCCACCCTGGGTGCCGATCGTGGCTGCAGTACCAGCCTCAGCCTCACACCTGACCCTGGGTCTTGTCTCAGCTCTGCCCCTGTGGGGGTTAGGTCTGGCACGGCTCAGGGCTTTGGGCTCCTCCCAGGCCTTGACCTCGGGGCTGACCCCTTGGCAATGTGGACTGGGTTCGGGGCTACCCTGGGTTCCAGGCTTGGGACCTCTTCCAGTTTCAGCTTCTTCCAGTCCCGGGGCCGGCTCTTGCCCACGCCCCAGCAGCTTCGGCTCCACCCTCAC
Organism: Cyanoderma ruficeps; assembly: GCA_008694505.1. Taxonomy (NCBI): domain Eukaryota; kingdom Metazoa; phylum Chordata; class Aves; order Passeriformes; family Timaliidae; genus Cyanoderma; species Cyanoderma ruficeps. Next base: position 2,336,362 of record VZDJ01000246.1, read on the forward strand.
TAGACCATGCAGTCCCGGCACCACCCCCACCCTCCTGGGCTTCGGCTGCCCTGGCCCTGCCCGCACAACCGCCCCCAGCACCCCCACCCCACATGGCTCTGCCCCTGGACCACGCGGCCCCACCCCTGGACCACGTGGCTCCGGCAGCTCTGTCCCTGCCCTCTGTCCAAGTGGCTTCAGTCTCTCTGGCCCCGCCTGCATCTCTGGCCCCGCCTCCACGTCTGTGGGAACTGTTTGGGATAGTGTGAATGTCCGGTGGGGGGTGTGGGGGCTGGGTGTTGAAAGGGGTAGGTGGGGGAACAGGGAAGTGGGAGGGGGGATAACTGTGGGAACTGGGATTGCAACATCGGGGGGCGGGGTCGCAGGATGAGGTCATGCAGAGCAGGAACATGGGGAGGGGGTGGGGCATCTGGGGGCAGGAAGGGGTTGTAGGATTGGGAGAGGTTGGGGAAGGGGACATGTGGGTGAAAGGGATTGTAGGAAGAAGAAAGATAGCATGGGGGGCTGCACATTTGGCTCTGGCCATTTTGGCCACATGCCATGTGCTCAGGCGTGCTTATGGGGTAAGAACTCTTATTTTTAGAACCATCAAAGCACAGATTTTCAGATATAATGGGTGGGAAAGAAGGGTAGAGGGAAGAATTTGATTTCTGGGAAGATACCTGGAAAACATCTTTAAAAGAGCTCCAAAGAGAGCTCAGTCAAACCGCTCAGAATGCTAAAGATTTAGAGGGAAGAGATATCACCTATGAGCACTTGTGTGGAGAGGGACAGTGGGCTGTCCCAGAGGAACAAGCTAAAGTATTATCAAATATCCTTTTAGAAAAAATTACTAAGGTTGCAGAAAAAGCTTTTTACCAGTTACCGACAATTGAACCACGAAGTAACTATCGTGATATTAAACAGCATGATTCTGAAGGTTTTTTGCAGTTCGTGGACAGGCTCTGAGCAGCCATCGAAAAACAAGTGGAAGGCTCAGTAGCACAGGCACAAATACTCCAAAACATGGCTTGAAAAAACGCCAACAAATCCTGCCGCAGAGTGATCCTAGGACTCCCTATTGATCCTCCTACAGTAACACTGATAGCAAAAGCATGTGCCATGAAAGCAGAGCTGTTCAACTCACCTGAAGAAAAGCCCAAATCTACCAACCTAAAAACTGTAGCAGCTGCAACACCAGAAGAAGACAAACAACAGACCACACCAAGACAACCTCGACACATCATCTGCTTCCTGTGCAAGAAGCCTGGATACTTTGCCAGAGACTGTCCCCAGAACCAGCAAAAGAAAGAAAACACTCAAAAAGATGACACAACCAGCAATCAAAAAAACTAAAACTCCAGAGTGAACCCGACACGTGCCACGACACAAATGCAGCAGGTTCCAATATGGAAAAAGGCTCTCTCCCAACAGAAAAAGGAAGGGAAGAAAAGCTGGGTGTGGGGAAACAAAAAGAAAATAATAGGGAGCGTTTATCTAATAAGACTTGGCAACCTTGCAGGTGTTTTAAGCTTGTAAGTAAAGATACTTTTCAGATCTACACAGTGGACCATAATTGAAGTAGAATTGCCTGAAAAATCACGAGACGTGACAGTAGATCACCCAGGACTGGACAGTGAGTTTTTTGTTATTGGGGACACTGCACACACACCTGTAGCAATTGAAATTGTTCCCATGACCACCAAACGGGGCATACCTAAAATCAGTCTCTTGGCACGTTGTCCTCAGCCGCTCTTCTATTTGGCCAAAGGGCAAATCATCACCCATGCTATTCCCATTCCAGTGGAGATCCCAGTAGATCTACTACTGGGATGTCTACTGGGCAGAAGTAGTGGGTGAAGACAAGCCCATGCTAGGATGCAATCTAAGCCATGGAACGGACCATCTCCATGTGAATGGTTTGTTAGACTGCAGCTCAAGCGTAACCATTATACCAGAAAAGAAGTGGCCTTCTCATTGGGAATTGCAACCCATGTCTGGCAGACTTCATGGTATAGGAGGGCTCCAATTAGCAAAAATCTCAAAAAACATAGTACAAATTGAAGGGTCAGATAGAAAATTGGCTAGTGTCCGTTCATTTGTCATCGACTATAAAAGTCGCCTGTGGGGGAGAGACACCATGTCCCAGTGGGAGGTCAGATTAGTTATCCCGAAAAACCCCCAGGATTTTTAGAAGTGGCCACTGTGGAGGGCCTACCCAAAAGTTAACATGGCTAGACAAGACCTCAGTCTGGATAAATCAGTGGCCACTCAATAAAGAAAAACTTAAGGCGCTCGAAGAACTCGTAGAACAATTGGCAAAAAGTCACATAGAAAAAACAGACAGCCTTTGGAATTCCCCAGTATTTGTAATAAAGAAACCAGGGAAGAATAAGTGGAGGCTCCTTCATGACCTCCAAGAAATAAACAAAGTGATACAGGACATGGGGTCACTCCAACCAGAGATGCCCTCCCCAACCATGCTCCCCCAAAACTGGCAATTAGTGGTTTTAGATATCAAAGACTGCTTCTTCCAAATTCCACTAGACCCAGAAGATGCCCTACGGTTTGCGTTCTCAGTTCCTATCACCAATCGGGAGCCCCAATGAAACGTTATCATTGGAAAGTTCTGCCACAGGGTCTAAAATGCAGTCCTTCCATCTGCCAGCAGTACGTAGCCTCATTACTGTCCCAAGTACGCACTGAAAGAAAGGAAGCCATCATCCTCCACGACATGGATGATGTGCTTGTGTGTGCCCCCGATGACATTATACTCCAACACACGCTTGACCTAGTGGTTAAAGTTTTAACCTCTGCTGGATTCCAACTGCGGAGGAGAAAGTTCAAAAGATGCCACCCTGGAAGTATCTGGGCTTGGTGATCACTGCGTGGACCATTGTCCCGCAAAAATTGGAAATTAAGAGTGATCCCAAAACCCTAGCAGATCTCCATTCCCTGTGTGAGTCCTTAAACTGGGTCAGGCCCTGGCTTGGTCTTACCAATGAAGACCTAGCACCCCTCAACAATTTATTGAAGGGGAGGAGAGAGCTGCTGACCCCAGAGGCAAAAACTGCAATAGCAAAAGCACAAAAGGCTTTAACCAAGAGGCAGGCTCACCATTACAAGCCTGAGCTGCCTTTCAAATTCATTGTTCTAGGAAAATTGCCACACTTACACGGTTTGATTTTTCAGTGGGATGAAGGGCAGAGAGATGCGCTTTTAATAATAGACTGGGTCTTCCTCTCCTGTGAAAGATCCAAGACTATCACAAGGCCACAAGAGCTGATAGCTCAGCTGATCCAGAAAGCCAGGCTAAGACTGTGTAAACTGGCTGGTTGTGACTTTGCGTGTATTCACCTCCCGGTGAAGCTTTCTGAGGAGGAAAAGAATGCTCCTGAGAGTCTAACCAAAGAGATGTTAGAGTGTCTGCTCCTGGGGAATGCCAACCTCCAAATATCCCTGGACAGCTACAGTGGGCAAATATCAGTCCACGCCCCATCTCACAAATTGTTTAATGAAGAGTTCCACCTCATTCCTTGTGAGAAAATGAGTTGTAGGCCACTCAAAGCCCTCACAGTGTTCACTGTTGCATCTGGAGTGTCCCACAAGTCAGTGATGACTTGGAGAAGTCTCCAAACTCGGTGTTGGGAAGCTGATGTACAGTATGTGGAGGGATCACCTCAGATAGCTGAACTGGCTGCAGTAGTGAGAGCTTTTGAGAGATTCCCAGAGCCAATTAATTTCGTCACATACTCCGCCTACGTAGCTGGGGCAGTGTCCAGGGCAGAGCTGGCAGTTCTCAAAGACATCAAGAACAAGCGTCTCTTCAGGTTGCTCTCAAAACTGGTTCATTTAGTTTCGCATCGAGACCACCCATTTTACGTGATGCATGTGAGGCCACATGCCGATTTGCCAGGTGAAATCGCAGAGGGTGATCGCAAATCAGATTCCCTTGCAGCCCCAGCAGAATTGGCATGCCTTCCAGATGTTTTCCAACAAGCAAAGCTAAGTCACCAGCAGTACCATCAAAGTGCACCAGGCCTAATGCGTCAATTCCAACTGACACGCAGTCAGGCTAATGCCATTGTGGCCACCTGCCCTGACTGCCAACAACAAACCATGCCATCACTAGGTATGAGGGTTAACCCCAGAGGGCTTGGGACCTGCGAAGACTGGCAAACAGATATCACACACATTCCTAGTTTCAGCCGCCTAAAGTATGTACACATGAGCATTGACACCTATTCAAGTGCAGTTTATGGCTCTGCCCATGCAGGAGAAACGGCTGCACATGCCAAAAAACATCTTGTGCAAGCCTTTTTTGTACTGGGGATCCCTAGGAAAATCAAAACTGATAACGACCCAGCATACAAAGGCAAGGAATTCCTAGAGTTTATCCAGCAGTAGGGAGTGGAGCATGTAACAGGCATTCCCCACTCCCCCACAGGCCAAGCTGTGGTCGAGTGTGCCCACCAGATGCTCAAAAAAGTCCTGGCTAGGTAAAATAATTCCACAGTGCGGATGTCACCACCAGAGAAACTGTGCAAAGCAATGTTTATGATCAATTTTCTGAATTGTTCATTTGAAAATATGAGTCCCCCAGTGGTACATCATTTTAACAATAGTAATCAGTTTAAATTGTAACAATGTCCACCAGTTTTAATTAGGGACCCAGAGACCTGGGAAATCAAAGGTCCTTATGAACTTGTGACCTGGGGGCATGGCTATGCATGTGTCTCCACCCCCTCAGGCCCATGCTGGATACCCCAAAAGTGGGTTAAACCTTTTGTTCCTAAAAACCCAGCACCAGCAGAAGATAATGAGAAGCAAGCAGCTGTTGCTTCCAAAAGAAGACACTGCCAGAAGAAAAACACAGAACCTTCTTAAGAATCGGGTTAATTCCAGCAGATTTCAGATTGTTAATATACTTTAAATATGTTTGTGTTTCCTTTTAGAGGAAAAAACCCCTTACCTCCTGTTGTGGTTTTGGTTAAAATTTTGCATTTTCCCGGCCAATGCACCATTTATGTGGTGGTTTTATGCTTACCAAATTATTTGCCAACTGGGAAATTGGGATTTTTAGGAGAAGAAGGCAAAACAGGCTCAATTTAAAGGTAAACATGTAATTTATTAACACACAGATAGAAAACAAAGAGAAGAGGGAAAAAAAAGAAAAAACAAATGAAACCTCCAAAGCTCCTCTCTCCTCCCACTAGTGTTCATTTCTCTACAAACAACATAGAGACAAAACTTGTGACATTCAGACAGTTTCACCATTTAAATATAGTCTTTCATCTATTCTTCAGGAGAGGAGTCTCTTGTTCTCTATGGAATTTTTCCACTGACAACCATGAAAAGAAACAACAGTTCTCTTGTGGGTCAGAACCCTCACAGAAACAGCCGCCCGGGGAAAACATGCTTCCATGTGGTCTCTTCCCATTAGCAGTTTCTCAAGCTGCTTATGGGTTGTGGAGTTCAGGCATTTGGGGTATCACCTTTTAAAGATAAGCAGCTTCAAGGCAAAGGATTTTTCATTTCGAGGAACAGAGATGTCGTCTCACTTTTTTCACTGGTGCAGCAGCTTCTCATCTCTTTCTCTCTGCTCAGACATCTCATAGAATCATACAGTCAGTCCATCAGAAACACCTTTGCTCAAAAATCCACCAATCATCTCCCCAAATGCATATTTTCCCATGATTTAAAAGGCAATCTACCAATAGAGTTCATTTCCATAGCTCAAACAAGAAAGTCCAGCCAACAGGCAACTCCTTCATCCTTCCTCTAATTAATCCTTTCCTCTCTCCCCATCTGACTGTTATGCCAAATTTTCTCTATGTTCCATCCATTTGTCCTCATTCTGGGAAGAGCCAGTGCTTGGAAGTCCCATCTCCTGGCAGGAAAGAGTTAAAACTTGCCCACACTTGCCGTGGTCACGTGATCCAGGTGGCAGCGAAGGAAAAAAACTCGGGAATGGAAAAAAAAAACTTCAGGCAGGTCTCAGTACAGCCCAGCTGATGAAAGGCTCTTTGCCTCCCACCCCTCGGTCTCATTCAGGGTGGGCCCAACTCGGAGTGACTGCAGGCTCCCAGCTCCCTTCTTCCTGCCGGGAAAGGGCCCAGGTTCACGGCCAGGCCTCGGGGCAGCTCCCCCCCCATAGGGGAGCAGCAGGGTATTTTCCAGTTGCTAAAAACAAGTCGGAATGGAGGCACATCATCCCCTCTCCCGGCTGGGAGTCACCTGGCCAAGTGGGCCTTCTGTGAAAACTTGGGGCCCGGGGCAGGCTGGGGCTTTCCCTGGGCCCCTCCAAGGGACAGAGCCAAGTCTGCCTTACCTCTCGTGAAGGCGGAAGCAAAAGGGAGGGATCCCAGACTAATTCTAACTTTTAAGGCTGTGTGTGTGTGTCCCAGAGGTGCATCTCTGCATGCAATTGGCTATTCTGGTTGTCAGTTCAAAAGAAATCACCAATTGCATTTCACCCTCTTCTAAACTAACACACCTCCCACTCAACTTTGTGATGAACCCTGTCAAAATTGTCATCCTGTTCGTGTTGAAAAGTCTGGCATCTGCGTGGATCGTCCCTCAGCCACGCCAAAACATCTGGGTGACCCTGGCACAGACACTCCAACAAGAAAATATATGCCTGTCTACAGTAGCAATAAAAAACCCAATGTTCACCTGCCTGGTAGGGATTCCCCTGCAAGCTGGAGAGTATCCAGACAGGTTTGACTCACATATGCCCAATCCAAATCCAAAAGCACACAACACACACCCAAACAAAATCTGCCATCGGTGGGCTGTTATGATAAAAATCCCATAGAAGGGTTACCAAAATTGCCCAGAGCAGCTCAAGAACCCTAAGAATTAGAATTGTTAGGCTCCTCTCCAGCACCATACTGCATTCACTTCGTCTTCACCCCACTATCTAGTCCTAAAGCTTTTCACAGCATGCTACAATGTCAAGAGGAATTCACCGTGAAGAAGTGGTGTAATATCCTGAGTCATGTTGCAGCAGACAATCCATACCATTCACATCCCAAGGGCCTCCCTAAAGGTTTATTCTTAATCTGTAGAGATCGGGCATGGGCAGGCATCCCATCCCAGTTTCTAGGAGGGCCGTGTACCATCAGGCGGTTGTCTCTGTTGGCACCCAACCAAACCATGATTGGCAAATGGACCCGAAAAAACAATTCGGTTAACAAAATTCGTAAGAGAAGCATTGACAATTTGGACTCAAATTGTAATTCAGAAGTTTTTCATTGGTCCCAGTCAAAAAAAGTTGCTGTTTCCCTTTTTCTTCCATGGGTAGCAGCAGTCAAAGCCCTAGGTGAATTAGGACACCTAGAGTGCTGGGTAGTCAAACAGGCAAATTTAACAGCAACTGCCATCAGCTCTCTCCTAGAAGACAAGGAGATTACCAGGCGGGCAACCCTTCAAAACCGTGTTGCCATTTACTTCCTCCTGCTGCTGCATGGGCACGAATGCCAGGAATTTGAAGGACTCTGTTGCATGAATTTAATATCAAAAGCACCCAACGTCCACACCGCCCTCAAAGAACTACAGAGCATGGTTGGACAGATGAAGCAAGAATCCAAAGACTGGTCCAGCGAAGTGTTCAAAGGCTGGGGACTCTCGGGGTGGTGGACTTCGATAATCAAGACAATTCTGTTTTTTTGTTGTTTTATTTTTTAATTGTATTAGAGTTCAGAATCCTACGCTGTCTAGTTTTAAAAGCTCTTAATGGTTTAATCCTGTGGTTTGGGCTGCGGTGCTCCTCACACGGGGCACCACTTGTCACTAGCTGAGGCTGGGTGTGTCCCCCTTTAGGGACAGGAAAAGAGCAGGCAGACACAGCAGCATTGAGGGGATCAAACTCTCTATTTAATTTCATCTGACTCCATTATTTATACATATGTTCAGAGGTCAAGGGATTGGCTACAAAGGTCACCACCTCTTAACCTGTATGGTGGACAGCACCATCACTCAATTCTTTTCTCAGAGGAAAAGAATGCAAACATTCCAAGAATAAACATTGTTTACATCAGGCTACGTGAGAACTTCTGCACAGAGACAGAAAGGCAGAAAACAGGGCAACATAATCCCTACACCCTCAGAAGTCAATCATGCAGAGCTTGCAGGCCAAGAGCAGGCAAAACCGCCTGCAGATCAGAAGTGGTGGGCAAGTACCTAGTTTGCATCCAAGTAGGCCCGATACCTTTCTTTCAACTTTATTATAACACACAAGGGTGAGATGTTGTATTGCACCAAGTAGTTAGTTCATTTTTGCACCAGGTGTTCCTTGATTATACCTTCCCAGTTATCTCTGCACCTTCCTTTACCTGATACCCTCTGTATATCCCCTCCCCCTGGGTCCGCCCCCATTGGTCAACAGACCCCCATTCGTCCCCTCTCTCTTAGGGCTTAAAACCCCTCAGACGGAGGGTTCCTCCCTCTTTCTCCGAGTCCTGGACTTTGAGAAGCATGTTCCTACATTAAATCTGTGGGGTCATTTCCCACGAGGAGTTAGAGTGCTTTTTATCTTTTGCTCTTGTCCTCGCCCGGTTTCTTCCCTGAGGTCCACAGCTAGCCAGGGCCGGACTTCAGGAGTGAAGGAACTCGGGCAGAGATGTGTTTGCTTTCAGGTCAGAAAAACAGTTCTACTTCTTAAACATCACCTCTTCCAACTCCTTCAATAATTTACAGCAACTCTCCTTGCACCAAGACAAGGCCATCAGGCACTTTTACTACCATAAACCCATACTATGCTTGGCATAAATATTGCCAACCACAGGCTTATTTTTACTAATAACTTATTAGGTATGTCATGTTAGCTAATCTGCCACAAAATATTTATCCCCCTCCAGTGACAGAAGGAATGACGTGATTCAGTTGTGCAAGTATGAACAAGAAACATGGTGATTTCCCTGACAGGCCCAGGTGGCTTTCGTGCATTCAGCAACACTGATGTATGGAAAGCAGAATTTCTGTGCTCTGCTTTTGGCTGATTGTCCATCTCTCACATTAAAAATATCCAGGACCTTAGTGAGCAAACATAAATACATTATCCTCCTGCCTTGGATGTGAAGCCATATTTGACAGGACTTCACCTAGGGAAGGGCTGGACAGAAGGTTGAGTAAGCACGAAATTAATCAAAAACTCTTCTGAGCCTCTAAGGGCTGCATTTCTTCCTCTACCATTAGTAAATCCCTGTTGTCTGTGTCAGCCATGGAAGCAAATTGTAATCTATAAAGCTGACTGAACACTATGGCATTTCCATTCCTTATGCTGTATAAAAGGATAGTAAAAGAACTGATGGATACAGGAAAATGCAGGGAACATTCTCCTTCTGGTAGATAGTTATTAGGAAAAGTAAGGCATTTTTTAATCATATGGGTACATGTCCTACTAGCTATTCTCACATTTTAGCTGTCAAAATGAGTAAACCAGATACTTTTGAAGAAGGAATTAGAGGTCCATTTGCTAAGCTGAAGGCTTAGCACTCTGTCATATTTTATTTTATTAGGAGGACCAGGAAAGGATCACAACTGTCAGACACTGCTCTTACTTCAACCCTCAAAAATAGTGTAAGTTACCTTTCTATTTCAAAATACTTAGGAGTTTCTAAGATTTTGTCATAGAAAACAGTGAAATAGCTTCTAAGAGGCCAATTTTTTTCTTTTCCATTCCTGTTACTACTGAGCCTGAAAGGTAAAAGGTTATGTGTTGTGGGAGACTGACCCTATAAGTACTCCCTGTATAAAACAGTTCCATTTTGGATTGATTTTCTAAGGGAATAGTGCAGTTAGGGTGATAAGCTGTAAGCACATCTCCCACTGTTTGAATAATTACTTACAAGACAGCATTTTTGTCCCCCACTGCTCTCACCAGTCCTCAGAATAACATGGCGAAATAGAGCACTTCTGACTCTGTTCCCTCAATTATAAAATCTCAGTATTAAAGTTTTGGAGGGTTTTTTTACCTGTTTGTGAGGCCACTCATCCATCCCACCTAATTGGCCATGATGGGGATGCAGACCAAGCCAAGATTATCCTTCTGCAAGATTATCTGTAATGCTACAAGCACCCAAAAAAAAAAAAAGCAAAAAGAAAGCATATCTTTAAGTCTGTTCCACTTAGGGTGTGTAGACTTAGGGCTGTTATTGAAATTAAATGTCTCAGTTGAGCCATTCAAATAATAATGCAGCTGCTTATTTTTATTTCTTGAAAAAAATCTTTTTAATTTTCATTTACAAGGCTTGTGATTAGAAGCCATTCTTGAATCTTCTTCATGACAGGCAGGGCAGATGTGCAGAATGTTTGGAGGAATGCAGAGGTCTCCTCTGCCCACTGTTATTCCCAGAGGTAAAGAAATTTTTCTGCCCTAGAATGTCCATTCATAGCTCAGCCTCTTCTATGCTTCTACTTGAGTTTCCTCATCTTTCAGAGTTGTAGATATTTCTGAACTTTGCTGGATTTGACTGAGCCTGCTTTTGATCCTCTCCAGAGGCCACAGGAAGCACATTTCATACATCACTCTTGTAAATTAATTATGTTAACAGATGAAGGGTGGAATTCATATCAAAGGGTGTGCACATACCTCTGAAATCACCTGAGCTGAAAGACTCTTTTCTTACAAAAACTGGGTTTCTGCTTCTGAGAAAGCCTGAGGCAAAACCTGCAAGAATGCTGAGGATACATCCCACCGGCTTCCCTATTTATTACGGTAGTGAAGAAACAGTGGTGATGCTGCAGCGTTGAGAACACCCCAGAGAGTCACTTTTTTATACCCTGCAGCTTCTGGTCCCATTGTCAGTGTTGATGCTGCCATTGTCTGTTTCTCTCCTATTGTTTCCTTTTATGCTGAACCACACCATTTACTTGAAAATCCTTCAAACCCTACTCACCTTGTAACACATAATTCTGCCCTGGTCATGGAAGAGCTGCACTGATCTTTGTATCCACGTGGCCAGGCCGAGGTGACCAAATTAAAACAAATCTGTCAGATTTATGTGTATCCCAGCATTGGGTACACATACCAACAGTATTAGCATAAATACTGAAATTACTTTTTATAGCTGCAAGGGTTTCCTTAATAAAATGTACTGTTTCAAATACACTTTATTTTTAAGCCTGTATGACCTTTATCTGTAACAGCACTATTTACTTTTGCTGCATGAAAGTGAAATAAATCAGAAAGGGTGAGAAAGCTGGTGTAACTAATAAAACAAGTAAGAGCACTGTAGCACAATTTATCTTTGGTAGGAGAAAGTCTCAGGAGAGAGTTAATTCTTGGGGAGTGGTGACTATTTTTCTTTTCCTCCTAAGGCCTTTCTCACATGGCAAGAGAATTTTACAAGATGAGAATGAATCTTTAGTTGAACTTTAACTACAGGGTATCAAACTCCCAGCTGAAGGGAAAGGAGAAATAACATGACAATACTGCCAGTTCTTTTTGCAAAAAACCTGCAGCATCTCATTGCAAATGAGATGTCAATCCTGTAATTAGCAATTCAGTCAGTATTAATTGTGTGTGCTACTTCCCATCAATCAGTGTAATTTCCATGTAGTCAGGATGTTTTATAGAGCTCAATTTGTAAACAATATGCAAAAGTTTAACCCACATTAAATTAATATTCCTAAGTAGGAAAAGGGATGTTTTAGCTATTTCTTTCTATAAATGGACTATTAAATTTCTAGTAGGTCCTAAGGGAAAAACAAGCATGCATTAAAGGTCATTAGTCTACATCCAAAACCATTGTAACCAACATGTAGCACTTACTTTCTTGTCAGGAGTAGTACAAAGCTCAAAAAGCCATGAGAGAGACAAAGGCACAAGTCATTCCAGTAACTCATATTTTATGAAGCATTGTCTGTTCTTGATTTAAGATGTGTCCAGCAAGACATAATCCATGGCTTGCTGGCAAGTGGGGGTCCAATTTTAAAAAAATATTTAATCCCCTGCCTCTCAATTTATCAATTTCAAACATCAGAACTTGCTTTATTTTCATCTGATTGATTTTAGAAAGCAATCTGTAGATCAATTGTATTTGTCATTAGTTATGAGAACATATAAATGATATGTCTCATATAATGACTACTGCAACCACTCTTTCACCTTAGACTTGATAGATTAAGTAGATTGAGCTCCTGGAACACTTCCTCTTTAATAACATTTTTTCGTATGCTTTTATTATTCCACTGGCTCTTCTCACTGGTGATCAACAGCCTTACTGAATTGTGAACATTTGTCTTCCACTGGTACACCACTGAAAGTGTCAAATAAAACAAAACTTCTATTTAATATTCTCAGGATTGCATTAAAACCCTTGCTGCAAATTGCATTCTTCCTCTCCCACACCATAACTACTTCTGACTGAAAATTAATTACTCATCCACTGCTTGTGAACCACTTATATCCTGTGCTTAATATGGGCAGTCTGTTCGTTAGCCATTCACTTTGAGATCCACAAACTCTGAAGCACATCCACCATCAGAAAATTTTTCACATGTCATAAAATGAATCACAAACTGTGACTGTCTTCAGTGTGTCTCCTCTGAAGGGCTCAGCTCAAAGCACTGACTGGAACTCATGTGTGAAGCTGCCAAAAATGCAAATTACAAACTGGCTACCAGCTTTCCTTTCTCTTTAACCCAAAGTTAGTCTAAAAAGTATATGCATTGTCCAGCTTAAATCTGGTTTGCAAAGTATCCAGGCCAACTGTTTACAAGTCTATCTCTTCACTAATGTGTTCCTTTGCAACAGAAAATATCTATGTATAAAAGGTGCCAGAAACAGAGGGGCATCTTTTCACACATGGTATTACTTTTCAAAACTTTACCCCAGTTCCTTACCCCCCCCCGTTTGGGCCTCACGAGCCATTGGGTCAGAAAGGCTTCCTAGAAATATCCACACCTCATTGGCTTCAAAGATGGAGTTAAGCTGATGCACCTTCCTGCTACTCTAAAACCTGGGATTTCATTTTAGCATGTGTGTTTTCTCTTGAAAAGCCAGCAGACATGCTAGGACCAGACATGTAGAATCTAATGGTGTACAGTATTTGTGGACAAATCTCCTCAGGAAAACAAAACTCAGATTTTAAAGGGGATGGCCACAGTCAAAGTACCCAGCTCCCACTTGACCTGGTGGCTTTCCCTGTTACCTGCACCCTGGAGCCCATGTGTTCCACATCAGCACAAGTGATTCTGTGGCATTTCTCCAAAGAGACTGTCCTTTGCAGAATGAACCATCTCCTCCATCATGCATGTTGCTCATGCATAGGAAAGGACAGGAAACGTCTTCTTCTAGTTATATTCACATACATCCTAGGACGAAAGACACAGAAAGTTAAATAAGATAAGTAAAGGGTTTACCTTCCCAGCTAACAGATAGCAACATACCCATTTTACTTTTATCTCTGTACCTTGACATTCATATATATTTTACACTGTTTTTTATTATTACCTATAAATAACCAATGATTTATCTATAAAACATTCTTACAAGCTTTGAAATCAATTTAAAAATATGGACAACATATGGAGGAGATGGCTGTACTGAAAAATAAAATTGAAAATGCTAACAAAGTTTTGACATTTAGAGAAATTGGAGACAACATTCTTTGGAAGGAACAGGATTTATCAGCTCAGTAGTTTACTGTGCATATTTATTCCACTGGAGATACTACAACAATGAAAGGGCCCTAAGGAAGCCCGAGCCATTGTTTAGGAAGATACTTAACAATGTTTTTGGCTTCCAGCATGATTAATCTTATTACTTTCAATGGAACTATTCACATGCTTCAATTAGGCTTCCTGGAGTATGTTTACACAAAGTAAAAGCAGAAAAAAAAAAAATCACAGTTTCTAGAGGGAGCTGTTAAATTAGTATTTTGTTGTTACAGCTCCTGCAACTGGCTGCCTCAAAAAGCAATAAAATACTGCAACGTATCAGCATTCCTTTTATTTTTGCCAAATCTTTTGATCTGTTCTGACTGGATTTCTCCCTTACATCTTGTTTCTCACTTTGGGTTCATTCACTTACAAGGTGGATCTCCACTGAGAGTTTGCCTTTTCATTATTCAGATGCAGAAGGAAACATTTTACAGTGACACAGGGCAGCTTGTTCAGAGAGACAGTATTTATTAACTGCTTGGCATACAGCACCTTGAGGACCCTACGTCAGAATGGATAGGCACAGATTACAGTAATTTTTGCTTTCCTGAAGAACAGTTTGTGATTTATTATCTTGGTGTGCTTGTCACTCAACTCAGTGTTGCTTTTCAGGCTCTTACAGGCTTCTCTCATGTTCTTCCTCCCTTATGAGCAAATATCCCATCATGGTGTGGCTGTTGCATTTTTATGATAACACTACTCATCCTAAGATGGTTTTTGAAAGTTCAGTCGGCTTTTCTCACCAACAGCTCAAGAGGGAAATCACTCCCTTTGATGCTATTGAGACACAATACAAAAATAAATGAGTAACAAAATCAGGAACACTTTCCATACAGGCATTGACTGTTTCCTCCATAGCTGTCAATTCCCCTTGCAGTAATTTCCATTTCTTTGAAAGTAGTATAGTGAAATCCTGTTCTTCTGAAATTCTGGGCACTTTAAAGGAGTCAAGACTTTACACAAATTTGTTTCCTTCACTCCCACATTTTGACACATGCTACTAAGTGAAAAGTCTGTTGCAGATCGGATTTTTGCTCTAGTTTGCCAGGATCCAACAGCAGATATTATTAATCCTGTCTTGCACATACAGTTGAGTCGTGTTCCACACTGCTTTACAGCATTTCTGCTTCAAGAGCCTTGTCTGCATCAGCTAAAGTTGACATGAGAGCCAACAAAAAAACTCTTTTAAACAGAAGTTTGTGATTAGCTTTTGTATCCAGTTGCACAAAAACACAATAACAGATGGAAGATTAATAAAGAGTGGAAGAGAATTAATTTTCCATGTCATTATCTCCCTGAGATGGGAAGTACAAAGCAACACCTATTCTATATTCCACGTCTGGCACAATGGGCTTCTGTCTTTGGGCCAGATGTGATCTGCTTTCTAAAGGAAAGGGAAAATCTAATGAGAATGTACTGTGGAGAGCCTGATCTTACACTCATCTGAGTTTTCATTTAAGTAGCTATCTAAAGCACTTGATATGTTGTAGGCTGCAGCTGTCAGCTTCAAGAGCTACTTCTGAAAGCCTTAAAGAAGAAATAATTGCAAGGTAATGATTGCAGCACGGTGTAAGCGCAGCTTGCTGTTCCATTACAAGAATAACCTTTTAATTACCAAGAGTTAAAAGAGGCCTTTTCTATGGACACTGGGGCAAATTCTAGGAATTGGGCAATTCCTACATTTCCCATTAATTCCAAAGGACCTTTCCAGCACTTATCACCACTCAGGATTTCACTCACTCAGAGTAATTAGATTTTTTTAAACCATTACTTTCTTCTGATTTTTCAGACATCTGGCCAGACGTTCAGCAGGACTTTTTTTTTTTTTTTTAATAAAGTGTATTTGCTCTTTGAAGTGTTTATTTTAAATGGTTCACAGGTCTTTATTTACAAATGCATTATATTTAAGGACATCAATATATCTCATCTGCTGGTTTTGCCCTTCAGTATGCAAAATTACTTGAGAGTATGTCACAAAACGAACTGAGTACAGAGCATTTGCCAGCTCATCTCATCTTCCAATTGAGTTCATAGCCTTAAGAATGCAGACCTTTCCCTTGATCTGACAGGTAGCAGAACAAAGCACTTGTATTTTAGGTGTTGTTTATCATGTTTTATCTGAGGAAGACATTTACATAGTTCAATAATGCCAAGAACACAGGCTTCCAAATTCATATGCAAAATGGAAGCATTCATTAATCACAGATTAACCAGGCAGCAATCCAGATGACAAGGAGGAGGAGCTTGCTCAAAGGGCTTGACACCAACTGAACATTCATCAATAGATTTTGAATATAGCTGAGAACATTTTGTATTTCTAAAAATTCCAGCGGTAGAAACATCAAGAAGAGATTGCGATAATGAATAATTATTTGCTATTACTGCCAACAAGTTAATATAGTAATGGATATCTACTTTATTCCCCCTTGCAAGATAACTGATGGTTAATGCATGTTTTTATGTGGGAACATTACTCAAACACCAAAACATGACATTACTCTTAAAGAGAAGGTTCTGATACTTTGCTGAATAGAAATGCTGTAGAGTGGAGTAAATGCTGGACCGTTGTTTTATTGCAGCTCTGCAGTTCTGCAGACAGCTGTGTTAAAAGCCAATGTCTTTTCAATACTGAGCTTCTAAATTAAGATTTATACTGCAACTGATGCAGAAACATAAGAACCAGCAACAAGAATTTTTTTTTTCTATTTTCCACACAAAAAGGCTCAAAATAGGTGGAATATTTGCCATTGCCCACTAGGGTTGTTTAGTCTGGAGAAAAGGTAGCTCAGGAGAGATCTGATCATTCTCCACAAGTGCCTGAAAAGAAGTTCTGGTAAAGTGGGTGTTGGTCTCTTCTCCCAAGTCCTATGTGCTAAAATGAGAGTTTGTGCATGATTCCAGGCACGGCTAGATATGAACTGCTGCTTAACTCTCCCCCAAGAAAAGACCAGTGGTCAGGAAACGGAAAACAGGAGAGCCTTAGCCTCACCTTCCCATCACACAGACTGGTACAGAGATGTCCTGAATTGCTGATGTTACAGGCCAGGAATGGGTGGGTCCTATAGAGGACCCAGAGCAGTTCTTCAGAGAACACACAATTTGTCCAGCAGACCTGCTGTGTAGGCCAGCTCGTGCTTCACACACCACCTCCTCTGGTTCAAACCTCACAGGACAATCCAGCCCATCAAACAGTGAAGAAAAGCAACTTTTTTCTCCAGTGAGCAGCAAAATTTATTCTAACTGCCAGCAAAATAAACCAGCAAGGTTTTCAGCCCTGCTGAAATCACAGACAGCTCTGTAGGGGCATCTTTGTTCATCTTTTAGAAGCACTGAATAATCTTCATATTTCTCCTGTGGGCAGGAGAGTATTAGTACCTGCCAATGCAAACCAGTACAGAAACAGAGGCATAGAGAAGCTGTAAGAGAACAGGTGAGATGTTCTGAGTAGGTAAGACCTGCCCACCCACTCTTTGGGTAGAGAACATTTTGGTCCATTTGAAATTTGCTAAGAGCCAGCACAACTGGTATCAAGCTGGGGGTCTTGCTCTTCCTGTCTACCCAGGGTAGCTGATGGTAATAAATAGGTAAGAAGATAAAACAAAAGGCCCTGTGCAGCATTTGAAGCATCAGCTCTGGTTTACTGTTTTTTTTTCAAACTCAGAGATAAAGGTTGTCTGGCTGATCATCAAAGAGAAAACCAGCTGGGCCTTCTCTAGAAATACAGTGAAGCCATTGCAGCTCAAGAGCAGAGAATAAAAAAAGAAATGGTGCCTGCTCACGTCTGCAAATGATATCCATAAAGGCACCCCAACAAACTGCTTCCTGCAGTAAAGGACTTTATCTGATTCCTTCTCAGCTTCCACAGAGATAATACAAAATGGACTGTAATAATTCAAAGTGCATCAGTACCAAAGAAATATATGAGGATCCTGAAATATTTCCTGGATATAATATTTTGAAAGATAAAAAAAGGGAAGATAACTCTGTTTGATTCAGAGTTCTGATAATCTGGGATCTATCATGCTAATCTCTTCAGAAAGAGACAGTCGTTAATACACACATGTGAAATCTTGCCTGCCAGTAGTAAGAAAAGGATGGGAACAGGGAGAAGGGAATAAATTTTCACTGCTCTATCCTGAACAACAGTCTTTGCACAAATGAAAAAAAATGTGCAAGTGGAAGCACATTTTGCCTGCCCAAAGTACAAATTCTGCCTCAGAGCAGGAAGAAAAGAGTAAAAGCGGAGATTCACCTTCATCTGGCTTAGAAATGCTCATTCAGGACTTCCATCACAGGCACAAACCCCTGCAAAGAGGCAGCGAAAAGGCACCTGAGAGTGTTGGAGAGCATATCAGACCAACTGTGCTTTATCCTACCACCCAGACTGAAGTGTGATCACTCACTCATGGCTTTCACAGCTTTCACTTCTCTTCAACAAGAAATAGTTGTTCTAGTTGTCTAGAAAAGAATCACTACTTTCCCACTCACAAGAGGGAGATCCTTCTGGATCATGGAGCTTAGATCCAGATTTGCTTCTTCTTAGTATGATCAGAGATATTAGTAACAATCACTGAAGGGAAACACCCAGAAAACTTTGTCCTTTTCCAAATTAGAAATTTATTTTCCAAGTGCTTTTTTAAAAAGCAACAAAGAGGCTGAAAATCTGTGGCCTGCAGATAGTTGAGAATCCATGGACTACTTTTCATGTCCACATTACATATTACCAAAGAAAACAAGCTCAGGACAATAAGATTTAATTAATCAGGACTCAGACCCTCAGTGAAAAATTTTCAGACTTGTGCACTGAAAAAGTTTGAATGACTGCATTAGGATAGGTTTTTGTCAAATAATTCTTTTGGATAAATAAATCATTGTATTTAAAGGTATACCTCATCTTACTTTGTCCCTTTGCTCATTCCAAGACAAACCTTTAACTTCCTTGCATCCTTACATCTTAAGGTAGTCTTGCAGGGTCTACCAAATACAGAAATCATGCACTGAAAAATATAGTTGAATTGTGGCCTAAGTCTTTAAGAAAGTATTTTTCACTTTTTTTACACATTTGAACAACCAGTCACTGAACAGGTAGGACATAGTCCTCAGTTTGCTTTCTACTGTTCTTGTTTAAGGTCTTTGTCATCTGGCCTCAAAATCAGTTAGAAAAGAAATGTATTTGAAGCTGCACAGGCAGAACTGGAACAATTCCATCAAGATTTCTCAAAGCAGGAAGCTTCATGGGGCACTCTGCCTCTCTCAGATTCTGAGAAATGAAAACCAATGAAGTGTAAAACCAGAAGGATTTAGCATAATCTATATTTTAAAATGAAGTTCACAGTAGCTCATTTTTAGCTTTAATGGAAATGCTTGTATTCACTGTGCAAAGAATGCTACCTCAGATGAAATTTGTGGTATTGCCTAGTCCTTGCAGATAGTAAAGTCTGCTAAACAATAGCAACACTGCATTCTTTTTTATGATTACTGCACTAATGGTAATTTTAGTGGAATTAAAAAACCACAATATTCTACTATTTTCTCAAAATTTTTACTCAGTTACTACACTAGCTAAGGTCTGTGGGTTCTTTGTCTCAAGTCACCAATTGTAAAATCATGTTTCCTGTCTGATTTCCCCATTTTTCTTCCCTTTGGGTTTATTTTTAAGGTGAAGATGCATTCAAATATCTACATTATATATTTCATAGGCCATTTGAATAATAAACCTTTGAACAACAGAAAGCAAGATGGCTCAAGATCTGCAAGTTAAGGTTTTAACTTGGACTTCAGTCCTGATGAGACTTAGTATACTTCAAGCATCTAACTAGTCAGAAGGATGGTGTGCCAGGTTTTACAGCATGATAAAGACTAGAAAAACCAGCATTCGCTGGTGATCCTCTACTTGGACTGTTTAATTGCTTGTTGTTTATTTTATTGCACAAAGGTCACAACCAAGATGAGCATCGCTGTGTAGAAGCTACGTAGTACCTGAACACCTTGCAGAAGACAGTCCTCACTCTTCTGAATTAGAAAAACCAGGCACAGTGAAGAAAAGAGGAGAGACAGAAACCAAATTCTAATCCATCATTGTGGCCTCTGGACTACAGGGTGCTCAAGGTATTTTTCTGTGACAATAAACTGCCATGTCTAATACCAGTTACTGACATTATTCAGTAAAAACAACCAGGGAAAAAAAACAAAACAAAACAAACCCCAAAACTCAGCACAGCAAACAAACAAAAATTCACCTTATAGAAATAAACTCTGAAAATGCACTGGGAAAATCTAGCAACTTTCTTTATTGAAGGAGCCAAAGTAAATGCATGATTTGGTTCAATCTGCAGCAACTATTTGCTGCACAATAGTTTGTACAGCTACAATAACACAAAGTGGAATGTGAATAGACTAGGCTTAGGCTAATTTATTGCTGAGAAACATGTGCTCTGTTTATTATAAATTCCATGCTTTCCTTTGGTTTGCCAAATCCTTTTTTTTTCGCAGAGAGCTGTTTGATTTGATACCATGCTTTTATTTGGTTAACAGGCATTCTGTCATCCTGTTTCTTTTGATAAGAGTGATAGATCACAGTGTAATTAATGGACAAATACACAGTGAAGTTTGCAGACCTGTCTCAGGGTTCCACAATGTAGAGATGCCAGAAGTTTAGCACATCATTACTTTGAATGCTACTGGAATCCTAAGAACCCATTTCAAGGAAAGTAAGAAGCCAAAAACAAATAAAAAAGAAAGAAGGAGAGCATGATAGATAACTGGACAGACAGAGGTTTAAGGGCTGGTCTGCAAATGGAGTGTCACAGGAAAGTTTCTTTAGTCATGCACAGTCATTATTAGCAGGTCTGTGGTGGTAAACTCCCCAGTGTTTACCTTGTTTACCTACATTCACTTAGAGCTAAGGAATCTTACTTCCCTCAGAGGGATTGTGAAAAGGAATCAGTAGAAGCATAGTTCCTTAAATGTGAGGTGTTATTGTGCATTTTCAGTTACCATCCTCAGAATTTCTTCTTTTAAACAAGCAAATGGTACAAAAAAATAATCCTTATGCAGTTTTCTAGGAACAAGGATATTAATTACCAATATATTTTAGCCTTGATGTAGCAGAGCATGAAGTTGCAACAGCCACACTATGCAGCTACCAGTTTTTTATGTTTTCTTGTGCTACTGGCACAATCTGGTTGCCCTGGTCCCTTTCTCTTTGCCTTTTCCTCATCCTGTAATTACTATTTCCTCTTTACTTTGACAAATCCATTACACAAAACATCCCTCAAAATAACAGAGGACAGACCTCTACTCTACTATCTCTTAGCAACTCTCTAAACAACTAGCTCTGACCACACTTGAACCTTTGAAAAGAGCATCCAAACTGAAACTTTTCTCACCACTTCATTTTACATATGTTGAATGAAGTCACTTTCCTCAAAAATATATTAACTCTACAGTAGCTTATCGTCTTCACTACAGGCTTTTAATTGATGCAATTTAATTTTTCATATTGCTTTATTCTAAAGTGCTGCAAGCTACTGTCTTCATAAACAGGACTATTGGATTAAATTCAAAAGCTTATCAGGAAAATTTTTAGAAAATAGCTACTTGTTTATGCTGTTTATCCTCTCCTGAATTCCTCTGCTACATTAATGCCTTTCTCATTAGCCACTCTAAAGTGCTTTAGAGTAGCCAATAATGGCCAGCAAGAAAGTTAAATATCACACAAGGTTCATCCAGGTTACTGTCCTGCCTTCTGACTAGCTTTTGGAACAACACATTTAAACTTGGCATTCTGTGAGGTGTTCTGGAAGAGTTTAGTACATTAGGAGCATTATCTTATCTATAGGGTATGTATCACTGATGTATAGTAATCATATTCTTTCAGTCTGTGCTGACTCAGCTGACATTCTGAATCACTTGCTGAAAATAGAATGGGTACATTTTGCACATATATATTTGCATGCACACACAAACAGCTATGAGATTTTCTTTACCTTTTACCAGACAGTAAAAAAAAAATTAAATCATGTTTTGTGTATTGTGTTACTGTCCTGGGTTATAGTCTATTCAATTTCATCTGCTGAAAAACAGTTGGGGGCGGGTGCCTTTTGATAATGGGCCAACGGTCAGTATCAGGTAGAGCATTGTTCTTATCTTTCTCCATAATGGGCCATTAACACTCTTCCCAAGCCGTCTCCCCTTCCCAACACATTCCTACATCCTAGCGTACCTATTGTGAGATGCTCCACCCCGTGGGAGGAGCCAGCCATTCTTACCTGGATAAAGCTGGAACTTTAAACCAGGACAGGGTCTTGCTTCATCCGATTACGAGTGAAGGCTGGACCCTTCTCACCACCTCAGGACCCCTTTCTTTTCTGCTACTGGATCATTTTCTGCCTCAGCGGAGCTGTACCTGCCATTCCAGGAGGACTCACTTTTGGACTGCTTTCCACATCCTGACTAACAAGGTTGTAGCTTTGACCCTGTCAGGGCTTTTCAAAATTGTTGTTTGTTGGTTTGCTGGTTTGGTGGGGTGGTTTTGTTTTCTTTTTTTTTTCCTTTTCTACCACAATTGTATTCTTATATTCTTAGTAAAAAGCTGTTATTCCTACTCCCAAATCTTTGCCTGAGAGCCGTTAATTGCAAAATTAGAACTTGGCGGGGCGTGAGGGGTTTACATCCTCTATTCTAAGGGGAACCCCAGTTTCCCTGGCAGATACCTGTCTTTCTAAACCAAGACAGTTACAAATGTTAATGTACTATTAACATGTTATTTACTGAAGTGACATATATGTTTCCATTTGGACACACACACATTAGTTCACTGCTGTCTCCAATTTTTTCCTCTACCAGTGCACTTTATGTTTTTTAAACTCCAGAATGGTAAAAAAGTTTGCTTCCAGTCAACAACTGAAAACCCACTGGATTTTAAATTGTAACAAGATCATACATGACCATCTTACCTACACAAGTCTTCCACCTAATGGAAAACCAAAAATTTTAGACACATTACATTAAATCCATTCATCATTGGCCTCATCCACAGCACTCATCAGGGCAACAACAGCTTCACAATTCACCAAAACACAAACTCATTTTTTCCTCATGTTACCTCAAAATCAGTTTTCAAAAGAGCATCCCTTTCAAAATGTATTAATTTACCTCCTGTGTAAAATCATTCAGTAATTTTCTGGTTCATCCTGTGGTACCTGAAAAGGGCATAGTTTTCAGATCACAGAATTAATACTGAGATCACATTACTGAAAACTTAAAAATACTAGTTTGGGACTCAAATGACAGGAAGTTTATATTACTGGAGGCCATCCCACATCCGTAAATAAAGATGCAGTAATCAGGGACATTATTATTTCTTTTACAGGTATCTCTAGTTCTAATTTTTTCATTGCTGTGACAGCTCACAGAATACCAGATCAGAACTTCTTGAAAAATTCCCGTACTCCTAATAAGAAGTAGCAGCAAGTACACATTTCTGCCGTTGCAGGCAAGACAAGAAGGCAATAGATCATGACTAAATGGTCTGGAATCGATTTCATCACCAAGCCCATATCTCTGCCTGAAAACAAGGTCAGCTCTGCAGAAGGCATTTCTGCAATACCAGTACCAGTAGCCCACACTAGAATATTAGTATTAAACAATACTGGTTTAAACATTTCAGCTGACAACAGCTCACTCTTAAAATTTTGACCACCAAAAGCTATCAAGGATACAGGCCTTAATTTTTATATATTTACCAAGCTGCCTCTCAGGTTCAGAATAAACAATTACTGAAAGCAAAGTCAAATATCTCCACTGAAAATGTCATGCCAGGTTTATAGGCCAAATTGTGATTTTCATCAATATTAGCTCCAGTAGTTATTCTGGATAAATGCTAGTTACTGAAGATCAAAATACATTCCAGCAACTTGGATTATATCTCCACTTAAAAATGCAATGGCACATGCAAAAAAACCCCCCAAAAATAGTCAAAATAACTCACTCAAAGCACATGGATTTGTTTGGTTCATATAATCTTCTGCTTTATAATTCTGTCATTGTCACTGTTAATGTAATGGTAAATGTAGAATTGCATAACTATAATATTAATTCTGTGAGCACATGTCAAAGTAACATTCACCTTTTTTCAGATATCATTTGCTTATCACAAGTAATGACTGTTACCATTCTGACCAGCTGAGGTTTTACTTAGAGCACAGTACAAGAAATAACATTTCTGGTTTCCAGTTTAATATGCTTGAATGATGGGTTGTTGAGCAGAGGGCCAGATGCTGCCTGCCAGCCTTGGTAGCAGTCTCTGCTCTGCACAGCTGTCTTTCACTGCTAGACTGACAATATAAATTTGCATGAGCAGCCAGTTATTCCCAAACCCCTTCTGTGGAACAGCCTTCTGTGCCAGAAGCAGACCTGCTACACTTACCAATGAGTGGCCTTTCAATGCTCTTTCAGGGCACTGCCATACAGACACATATGAAACAAGAGGAATCTTAGCATGAAAAACAACTTCTCTAGATTAAAAGGTACACAGGTACAAACTTTACATATGTTGCACTGTTCTGCTTTATTTTTATATATGCATGTAGTTTTTTAGTCGGAACATTTTCCTTGTAAGGGCAATAAATACATTTGCCCCATTAGGGAAATCTTTTTTTTCCTATAAACAATGCAGTTTATAGATACTAATTGATAAACAAGAATAATAGAATGTGATGCACAATTAGTTACAAATTATGTGAGGGTGCTATGCTTTCACAATTGGGAATGAACAGGAAAGCACACAAAGGAAGAAGCAGCATATCTTTCAAAAGACATTCCCCATATTGTGATAATGGAGATAAGTAGAAATGCAGATTGCATCTCTAGAGAATGGAATAACTAACACGTGTAAAATTAAAGAAGGAAATTACTTGACCAAATTTAGATTAAATACTCTCTGGATGTATCAAGGGGAACAGTCAGTTCTCTGCTGGGATATTCTTTCTCAATAGAATGATGATTCAGAAGTGACTCAGGGAGTCCAGCACCTAAGAACTGACAATAACAAGCACACAGTACCAGTGTTATCAGTTGTGTTTCAAAACATATGGCATATCTTTACGCTGACATTCTCTAAGTTTTATACTTCAGAGCAGGTTTAATTGTTGAGGAACAGCTGGTACCTTTTAAAATTAGATATCCTCTTAAATTAAATAGCCTGCGTAAACCACCAAAATATAGAATCAAAATCTGGCTTCAAATTTGTAATGCCATGAAATGCGACCATCCAAACAGGACCTACATCACAAAAAGTAAGTGTGGTCTACATCATAAAAAAGCTCCTACATTGTTAAAGTGATGCTTCAGATTTGGTGCAGAATTGTCATTTTGCAGCTTGCTAAATATCTGCTTGATGAGACTTTGACCTATAGTGGAACAATGTGATGAAAGCAGGTGAAGAGCCAGGACTATGGCACAGCCCTGCATGCACAGTATGAGATGCAGAAGCAGTAATGCTAAATCAGCCAGTGCGTTGAACGAGATGTACTGGTACATCCACACATCCAGGCAAGACCCTTTGCCGTTCTGCCACTGCTCTCTGCTGGCACGAGTGTGACAGAGGAGATCCTAGACATTTCCTCGAACTGCTGGAGTGTTTTCCTCTTGCTGTGCCTCTTTGCTGTAATTTACCATCTCTCTTTGCTTTAAGAGCTGCTCTGGTTGTTCTTGTTCATTTGCATTTGAGACCTTTAGATTAAAGTAATCTGACCAAGATCCCCCCCTAGGACTTATTTCATGATCTCATCAGGTTGTTTTCTTCACAGAAACATGATTCCAGTAGTACTGGATGCCCCTTCAAGTGAAAGGGAACTGTGGTTTCACTTATCCATTCCTTAGCTAGTGCTCTCTAGGATGCGGTGTCTTCTGGGGACACTATAAACCTTGACATGCAGGTGAGAAATATCTCTCTTGTTTTTCTCAAGAGCAGAGTTACAGTTGGATAATTTTTTTTCCCCAACAGCAGTTTTACTTGGTTTGGGTCATTTTATGTGACAGTACACTGGGGTGTAATTAACTTTCACCTGGATTCAAAAAAAAAAAAAAAAAGGTAAGCAGAATAGTTGGTAATTGCCTCTTCTTGGTATATCTCTGGAGACTCAAGGAACACTGGAGACAGATTTCAAAAACAGAAATTGCCCATTATAACTCTTCAGGCTGACAGAAGGTGCTGGGAAAATTGCTTTCCCTTGCTTCCATAGGAGCTGAATAAATCCCAGTGCTTTCTTAAACCTACAGGATGGCACTTGGGTTGGAATAATACCTCAAACTAACAAACTGCGAACTGAGTTTCCAGAATCTGAGTTTACCCAACACTCACAACTTTAAACCCAACATAATGCGCCTCCTGCACTCTTTCTCCACAACAGGTTTGTACAAACCTCCCAACCCCCCATGCACCCAACCCATACTAGAATTTGAATCATCACAATATGGGTGCCTCTACCCACACAGAGCTGCTGAAGAGAGACGCTGCAGTGCAGACCTCAGAGTATGGGAAGTACCTGAACCTTTCTCCTGGAGCAGGGACAGGAAGCAGAGGTGCCTGCAAAAGATGTGCCCAGGTGGAGGACATCTCAGTACAGCAGGTGGCTGGAACTGCAGGAGAGAGCAAGAAAGCTGTGTAACATCAGGGTGGCCAAGAAGTATTTGGATAGCTCACTCCAAATACACTCTGTTGGATCCACAGCCTATGGACAAACAGCCCAAACCTCAAGTTTCAAGAGGATGGGGCCAGATTCTTTTCAGTAGTGCCCTGTCGTTTGGACACATCTTGGGGTCACCACTTGTGGCTTGGACGCTGCGGTGCTCTCAGAGAGGGCACCACTCGGTCGCTGGCTGAGGCTGGGTGTGTCCCCCTTTAGGGACAGGAAGAGAGCAGGCAGACACAGCAGCAGTGAAGGGATCAACTCTCTACTTTTATTTTTCTTACATTTCATCTGACTCCATTATTTATACATATGTACAGAGGTCAAGGGATTGGCTACAAAGGTCGCCACCTCTTAACCTGTTTGGTGGACAGCACCATCAGTCAATTCTTCTCTCAGAGGAGAAGAATGCAAACATTCTAAGAATACACATTGTTATCAGAAGGCTACATGAGAAACTTCTGCAGAGGCAGAAAACAGGGCAATAGTGCCCTGCAGTAGGAAAAGAGGCAAGGCACACAAACTGAACACAGAAAGCTCCATCTGAATATGGGGAGAAGCTTTGTTCCTTTGAAGATGATGGAACTGGAACAGGCTGCCCAGAAAGGCTGGGAAGTCTCCTTCTCTGGAGATATTAAAAACCTGCATGCATACAACTCTGTGCAAAGCTGCTCTAGGTCAGGGGAGTTGGATTAGATGATCTCCACAGGTTCCTTCCAACCCAAATCACTCTATGATTCTGTGGAGGTAGAGGGATCTGTGACCTCCAAAAGATGTGGAATCTATGTAGAGCAGAGCTTTCAGGTAGAAGGACTTAGCTCTGTAAGGCAAGAGTACAGTCATGCCCTGGAAGAGGGGGCCACCCTCCATCCCTGGAGACCTTCAGGACCTGAGTGGAAAAAGCCCTGAGCAACATGATGTGAACTCTGTGCTGAAACAAAGGAGTTTGTAGGCCTTTCCAACCTGAGGCTGTGAGCATCCTGATTTTGTGATCAATTCTGACCATTCTAGAGGCTTTTCTTTCCCCTCATAGCAGAGAAACAAGGTCAGAGGTGTTTTTTATTTCTGATCCGCCTTTTATCTCATAACATACTCCAATAAGTGATGAGTACTGTTACAATACTGTCAATGCATCAGCATGAAATCCCTGCTGTGGAAAGAAATAATTTGCTAACCTCTGGTTTTTTTCTTAAGCTGGTTCATGTTGCTGGCATTGCAAATTATTTTTGGGCAAGCACTATTTCTCCTTTTGTGACAAGTTCACCAAAAAAAAGGTGCTGTTCAATTTTTTGCTGTTTAGAATACCTAATAATTAGGCAAGAGTCATTAGGAGAAGCAGTATCTTTTCTTACAGCAATTGATAACTGCTGGGAATAAAAAAATCAGATTTTCAGATACACTCCCTTCCTCGGATTTGCCTTCTCACTATCTGTCATTTCATCAAGCCACTGAGAAAAGCATTTTTGGTGCCTGGCTATCATCAAAAGCAATGGTGTCTTGTCTGTCCAGAGCCTGTTAATCAAACCAGGTTGCAAGCAATGCAAGGAACAGAGACATGCATACGTTTATGTGGAAAAAGTTCATGGAATACCAATCCTTAATGAGGCTCTGAAGTCTCATTGCTATGTCTCATTTCCATCTAGAACATTATGAGGGAAGTGTCTTTGGACATTAAGGGTACACAGGGGCCTTCTGTCTCAGAGTATCATTGTGCCAAATGCTGCACAGGTGGAAGGGGCAGATCCCACATTGGAAAGCTTGTCACATGTATGTGTGGAACAAGGAAATTGTGAGACAATAACTGCACCCCTTGTGTGAGGACAGTGAGGCACCACAGATTAAAAGACTTGTCTAAGGTCATGCAAGAATTTTCTCCTCTGGTTGGGAATTTAACCTCAAATACTTTGGGTGCTAAGTTACCACACCATTCTTCTGCTCAGGATCCAGTGGGGCAAAGTGTTTCAGGATTGATATTTATTTATGGCATATTTCGACTCTTCCTTTTTTGCTGTAAAATTTGGAGGGCTTTGTAATACCATTGAGATTATTTGCTAAGAATAAATGCATAACTCCTGAGGCCAAATTCTTTCATTGCTACACGAGCAGGAGCAAAGGCTCAATACAAATGGCAAATATTTAGTTCACTCCAAGGTACCCAGTCCTCTTACCTAATGGCCATATTTTATATTGTCCATCTTTTATATTATCCTATTTTGCATGCAGAGCACTTCATTAATCTACATATTTTTATGGTTTTGTCTATAAAAATAACTGATATGTTGATGAAAAGTATGACTACTTATTACTTGCATCTTCAAAAAAAATCTAACAAAAGGAAACCTTGAGATATGCCCATGTATCTTTGTACAAAATATTTAAATGTGGGTTTAGATCTAGTCAGTCAAATGCTTCTTACACTTCACTGATTAAAATAACCACTGTCTCTAACCATTGCATAAAATTGAAATTATTCACAACCTAATGATTTTATTGTTTAGCATAATCATTTTTGAGCTATTCCAGAGGATCAGATGCTTACTACCTGCTTATATATAATATGAGTCAAACCAGGGGTCGTCCTGCTGTAAAGATCCATATAGGAAGCTGGCTTAGAAAAAAAAATTGCAAGAAAGTAACAACAACAATAAAAAAAAAGAGACATCATCTGGGGGAAAAATGCATGTCTGGAAAATCATGAAGCTTCTAGCAAAGCCAAACACATGCAGGGGGTGGGCCAATTACTCTCAATATTCCTGCAGCATGGAAAGGATACAGGATAGACAAGGCAGGAGTCTTTTTATGTAACATATCTGGGCCTAAAGAAAATCATAGAGTCATCAAATGGTTTTGGTTGGAAGGCACCTTAAAGATCCAATTCCAACCCCTCTCCCTGACATGGTAAGCTTAAAAAATGTAAGCCTGAAATAATTAATTGTTGTTTAAAAGTCACCAGTCAGGTCTAAGAGGATCAATGTGTTTCATACATATATATAACTTGCTCAGAAAAGGGTGGCCCAGGGCTCTGCATATGTACTGTTACATTATTCTGAGTTTCTCATGGTGTAGCAGGTCTGTGCCCCACCTGAAGCATGCAGGTGTCTATCAGGAGAGCAAACAGTTTGAAAATCAGAGTTGTTCCCTTGCATAAATCTCAGTTACAAATGTATTTGAGGAAATTGTTTCCATAAAATTAAACAGAAATACTGCTTGACATTGATGCATTTTAATTAATATCACCATTTTCCATCTTGCACAAAACAGAACTAATACAGAATGATTTCTGTAAAATTAGGTTATCTCTATTCATTTTGAAACTTGATATTCCTGGGTATCAAGCAGATACATTTTAGTGTTAACTGTAACAAAGTGGTGTTACACTATAGCCTCACAGATAAAGCTAATTATATGGAAAATTCATCCAACTGAGTTTGCATTGCTTGATTTGAATCTGAATTAGCAAGAATTGACTTTGTATTTAGTTTTCTAACTCAAATGAACAAGAAATGCACACATACATAATTTTTCTCTGAACATCTGAATCAGGGAAGTCTCTGGAGCTTGAGACTGTAGCTGTTCAATCCACACAAAATCTCAATGACCTCCATGAATCTCAGCACAGGCATGAGGATCCAAGAAAAGCTGCAGAAATGGGGCTTTACTTCCCTGTCCTGACTTCTACTTCTCTGGCTCCATTTCTAATTGAATTGCCACATTTTCGTATGGATCCTAGCTAAAAGTATATGAACTTTTGAAAGCCCTGAAATTACATAGGACAGAGGGGAATGGCTTCAGACTAAAAGGTTTAGATTGGATTACAGGAAAATATGATTTACTGTGGGGGTTGTGAGGCACAGGGTCCCCAGAGAAGCTGTGGATATCCCATCCCTGGAAATGCTGAAGGCCAGGTTGGATGGAGCTCCGAGCAACCTGAGATACTGGAGATGTCCCTCTCCACAGCAAGGAGATTGGAAATAAATGATCCTTGAAGTCCTTTCAAACCTAGACTGCTCTGTGATTCTATGTTATAAAAACCAAAACAAGAAATGTTTAAGCAGGTCTCAAAAAAGAGATGGCACTTGGGATATTCATATCAGTATTTTGATCCCTCAAAGTTTGGATGCAGAATGTATTATATGTCATAGCTTTGCAAAAAAATTTGGAGAATTTAGGCTCTCAAAATTAGCAAACTTAGACCCTTATCAGGCAGGAAGGACTAGACGGATAAACTCTATAGTGATGGATATTATGCTACCCATTAAGTTGGGAAGACATCAATATATTTACAGGGAGGGAACAAGAGATTAATATTCTCTGTACATCACAATGCATTCTAGAAAGCCTGAATCAATATAGTGAACGTGCCCAAGATACATCACAGGAGTCGCTCCAAGTGACTACGTTGGAAAAAATAAAGTTTTGTTTGTGGAAATGAGGGAGTAAGGTTCTTCATGATGCATTAGAGCAAAATACGAGGGATTCATTTTAGTATCTGAAGTCACCCTTGTGAAAAATATAATCTCTGATTAAAAAAAAAATTCACGAGCATGAACGAGTATCTAGAAAAATCATACAGTAATTAAATATTGACTAGGGACACAAATGTGCTGCCCAGAATCATGGAAGAGAACAGAGAGGCAGATTTCATTCCTGTCATCCCTTGCAACAGGAACCCAAACAACAGCCAGTAGGAATTTCAGAGGAAACCAATGTACAGGAATTCCAGGAAGCTGCAAAGAATAGCTTTGAAGATGAGAAACATGGTAACATGAAAAATACCATGAAAGTGTTGAAATATAATCAGTGATAAAGCAGTAGGAAGTAACACACAAAATCCAGAATTTTCATTATTTGTTGGAAAAAGTGAAGAGTAACAGAATAAAAAATACTGTGAGGAGACAGATAAGATACAAATATATGAAGGAAATTATACCTACTGAAAGAAAGACTGGTAAATAATCGGGGGGGGGAAATCAGTTTCAAAAAATACATGCCTACAATGCTCAAACTAGTACTTTAATGAGTTCTTCAATGCTGAAATTTCTAGAGGGTAGGAACAAATAGCTGTTTTCAAATTAATTGTCTACAGGAAATGCATGTTCAATGAGATTATAAAATGATCAGAAATAAGAATAGCATCCACTGTTGACAGTGTTTTCACTGAATTATTAAATTATTAGGAGAAATAATATGTAGTAATAATGAGTAGCAATAGGTAAAAAAAAATTACAAATTAATTCTGGCATCCTACACTTCAGAAATCAGGCCCAGTAAATACAAAACTACAGAGGCATCCTCTCATTATAGCAACTTTTAAAATTGTAACTGAATAAATAGGGGATGCATAGCAGACAGTGACACATAGTAGTCCACTGCTAAAAAAGCTTTTACATTCATAACAATTCAGGGAAAGAGGGGAACTTGTCAGAATATACAGTTTTCAGATGAAAAAAACACAACAAACTAGTAACTTCTGAAACAATCCTTATATCATGGCAGGATATTAAAGAATCACTTTTATGTATTAAGGCAGCACAACTTGCTTATGAGAATTGGTGTGTAACAAAGGGAAAATCAGTCTCATTTAATACCAATATGTAAACAATGAGAAGGAATTCGCCATCCTTGATGCTCTTTAACTTGACCATGAAAAAATTAATGCCTTCATTTTGTCATTTTCAGAATGAGATGAATCAAGCAGATTAAGCAATTCTTGCTGGTGAGCTGCCTGCTTTAGGGGTCTGAGAATACCCTGCTGGCTCCAGGAAAGAATAAAGCAAAGTATGAGTTCAGATCAAGAGTGCGGCTGTGGGAAAGATTAAGAGATATTAAACAGGTTACTGATCAACCAACAACCAGAAATATCAGCATGCTAAACAGCAAGAAGGAGCAATAATTCATAACAGCTTGGAAAGGAGATTAAGGCAAAGGTTCAGACCAAGAAGGTCAATTATTTTCTTTTATATACAGGATGTAAGACATGGACACCTATTGTGGTGGTGTGCTTTATAAAGTAAATTTGCTGTAAATCTATGGGTTGCACAAAATGGCTTCTCTTTATTCCTTTGTTCAGTTTGCTGTGCCCCAGTTCTATTTGTAGCACCCTAAGGTGCTACAAGTTGTGAGCTTCTCCCCCAGCCTTCCCCAGATACAGTCCCTGATTGGTTTACCTTTCCCGCTTTGGTTGCCTGTCCATCAGGTGTTAAGAGATTTCCCCTCCCTGCCAGTCACTCCAGGACCTGTCCCCCAAGTCCAGAAGCTTCGAGGACCTTTGGTGACTGACTGGGTTGCAATCTTTCCCCTCCTATCTCCATGTTATTGGTGTATGTTAGTGTATGTTATGTTAGCAGCCACTCCCAGTTGTACCCCATTGGTCCTGTTTCTACCTACCCTGAGTTCCACCTACTGTATAAAACCCCCTCTCCCCACAGACTCGGGGTCCCTCCTGAGGCACCGGTCTCGAGGTGGGGGATTCATCCTGAACCCAAATAAACCTGAGTTTGCTTTAGCCTTCTGAGAGTCCCTCCTTTCTTCCTCTCGCCATTGCCTCATTTGCGCTTCTCGGCTGCAAAGACCCACAGGTTTGCAGCGGTGTCGGGGCTGGCCGAGCTAGGGAAATACAACGCACCGCCATAACCTATGAAAATAGGAAGATATGTAAGGACTTCTATTAAATAGCGCTCAAGGGTGGCAGGTTGAAGACAAGTTCCAAAACAATATGGGATAACATGAAGACCTAAGCCTAGAAAACATATACGCTTATAGTCAATTCTATTGACTCCCCACGCAGGACTTGAAACCAGGGTAAGACAAGACCAACATCCCTGGAAAGCTATGTGCCCACTGCAACAGCTGCAGACCCAACACAAACTGCTCTTGAAATGAAAAGCTTACAAATAGGAACATCTGCTCCCTAGGCAGGTTTCTATTCTTCATGGTTTCAAAGGCAAGCTTAATAGACCAGAACTCATTGAACTACTTACTCAGACTTTGCTGTAGGTCAAGAGTATGGATAAAGCAATCACAGAATGCCTAAGGATTTTGAAGGACTTTTTCCTTCAATAAACAAACTCAATTTATGTGTTCAGCTGAAGATAATTCCTGATATCCTTGCATTTTAACTACAAAGTTTGAGGGAAGCATTCCTTTGACCAGCATTCTGACACTTAGAATTTAAACATGCAGCCTAAGCTGTATGTTCTTGCTTAGGGGGAGAAATGTCCCTCTTTAGTCAACAGAGACAGGAATAAAAGACCCCTCCAGGGCAAGTCTAGTGCCAGCTTTCTCTGACATTACTGTGCTGTGGCTGGTTAAATATTCAGTAATATAAGGCGATATATATATATATATATATA
>VZDJ01000246.1:2377596-2392343 GCA_008694505.1 Cyanoderma ruficeps
GAAAAAGAAAAACAACAAAGCCACAGCAAAAAAGAAAAAAGGGATTTACAGTAAATCACATTTTGCTTCTTGTAGTGAGATAGCTACACTGTATCACTGTGTCTGCATGTTGAGACTGATTGATCCTGCATTTAAGGTTGTTAAACTTTATCATTCATTTTCAGTGATCTGGGGATAGAACCTTAATTGCCAAAGCAAGAAACCTTGGAACTCTTCAAAGTCAATATGAAATTTGCAAGGGTGGGACTGGTTTGTCAGCATGAAGTGTTTAAAGACTTTATCAGAGGAGACCCACAAGACTCCCTCCAGTCAGAACAAGACAATAAATATATTTCAATTAAAACCAANAAAAGAGAGAGAGAGAGAGAGAGAGAGAAGAAAATTGGAAATAAAGGAAATTAAAATGATGGGCATATAGAAAAAGTAGACACAAACAAAAAGGGAAAAATAAAACCTCTCAGAAGCCTGTCAAAAGCAGAGAGAACTATACTATAAGGTCAACATGTACTTAGGCATCGTTGCTTTGAGTGATCTGAAACAATGGTGACCAAGTAATTGACTTTCCAGAAAATCCCTGAATGCTTGAGGTAGGGAGTGCCTCTGGAAGTCGTGTTGTCATCCGTTTGCCCAAGCAGGGCCACCTAGAAAAGGTTGCATAGCACCATGTCCAGCTTTGTAGTATTTCAAAGATGGAGACTTCACAACCTCTTGAGGAAACCTGTGCCAGTTCTCAGTCACCCACTGTCTTTTCAAATTAAAATTTCATATTAAAGCAGAGGAATCTTTCTTACTGACAGTATTGTTGACATTGCTTTGTGTGAGCGAACAGGAAATCTTTCTTTTCAAAAGAAGCAAATTAAACCCCATGTTCTGAAACATTCTGACTTGTAATCAAAGCTTTTAATGTTTATAGATAAATTGATGTCATAATTTTTTCCTGAATTATCACCTTAAAGTCAGATATCACATTAATAAAAGCTTTGACTGCCATTCAATCAGATAATGCCTCTGGATGTTGGGGTAATGGGAATATGAATTTTCAATTAATAATGCATTTTAAAAAATTGTTAAAATGTTAAATAGTAACACTTCTCATTAAGAGGCCACAGGAAAAGAAGAAAAAAGTTCACAGGAAATATTCTGATCACCTCTAGAGCAAGTCAAGGACACTCTTTACAACTCAGGCCCACAATTCTCATGGCACCTCTTCTCCAGCCAGTGTGCTCACATCCAGTGACAAGGACTTTTCAAGGGGTGAGAGTGGCCATTGATTCAGTTTGAGTTCTCTTCCTTATTTCTTCATGATCAGAGTAATTTCCACCATTTCCTCCATAATCTCTCATTTCCTTTACCATATTGGAAATAGTTGAACCCAATTGGTTTAGTCTCTTAATAGACAGTCTCCATGAGGAACATCTGTGGAGGTTTGGCTTTGTCCCACAGTGTGTTAATTTTGTGCCCTACTGGAAGACTATTGGAAGTCTCTTATTTCCACAAATATAGAGAATATTTCAGTTTTTATTTATTTTGTGTCCTTCAGGTTAGCACACTGAAAATATGGGCTAGGGATTGTATGTTCACAAGTTTCTGACTTATGATAAAATATTTGCATGTCTATTTATTCAAAATTCATATTCAATTTCAAATGCATACGTTTGTGGAAGAAAAAAGCTTTTTTCCAACTTTGATAAGGAATAGTTTATCTTTTGACAATATAGTAAACAGAAAAATCCTAATATTTTTCTCCTGTTTCTCTGATCTGCATCTCAAATTGAGTAGCTGTCAAAAAATCATTTCACCACTTAAGTTGCAGTAGCCATCTTTACTGTACTGCTTTTCTGCTTACTAAAAGAAAGGTTTGTACCTAATCCTCTCATCTTTGAATCATGACAGGACATCAAATCTCAAGCCAGTCAGCTGAAAACTTGAAATAACTTAAAATTGGAAATGCTTCTCTGCATACATCATTTTCTCCTCAGAGATCAAGGAAAGGCAGGCAGAAAGCCAGCCTTGTTTCTAACCAATTATGCCCAAACTAACAGAACTCAAATGATTTCTCTGTGGAGTGCTGGGTTTCTTACATATATTTCTGGAGTGAAGAATACAGAATAATTTGTAAAAGGAACTTAATATTTCCTAAAACATTGGTGCATGTTTGTGCAAAACCAAAAAAGTCATAAAGATATAAACAAAACCCACTATTTCTTAAAACATGCTAATCTTCAACCATTGTGTTACTCTCAAAGAATAGATGTGACAATAATAAGCTGAAAATTTTATTAGAAATCATCTGGGAAGTGTGATTAGTCAGTTACAGGACATTTTCCCATAAAACTGGAATGTAAAAAAAGGTTTCCTTTAAAAAAAAAAAGATAAAGAGGAAATAAACAGACCAACATACATAAAATTAACCAGCCTAAATATAACCTGGTTTGTGTTTGGAAAGGTCAGAAAGGGCTTTCTAGCTTTAATGGCAGTGGAAGGAGAAGGAAAAAGTAGGAGAGGGAATTTCAGGCTAGGTAACTTTTAACTGAACAAGTCACACCCAGAACATTTCTGCGCCTCTCATGGGTGTTACACTTCTCCTCCAGCACTGGGCCCTCCTGCAAAACAGAGAGAAGAGAACTAATTCAACTGATTGTCCTTTCTCTGATCTGAAGAGTGAAGGCATGGACAGGGTCACCAAATGTAGACATGGACAGGGTCACCAAATGAAGGATGAAGCAGGCACAGCAGAGGTTCAGGGAAACTTCTTCCTTCTTCTTCTTTCAGATTCAAAATCTGACTCCATTTATATACATTTGTACAAAGCTCAAGAGATTGGCTACACAGGTCGCCACCTCTTTTAACCTGGATGGTGAACATTACCATCAATCACATTTCTCCTCCCAGAGGAGAAATATGTAAACATCCTAAAAATATACATTGTTTACATGAAGCCGCATGAGAATCTGCAGTACAAAGTTACAAGCACTCAAAAGCAAGAAAACCTAGGGCGACATCTCACCCTTTTTCCATTAATTAAAAGAAAACAAAAAAGAAAAATGAACATTGTTCAGTTTCTGTTCATGAAGGGCCATCGGAGTGAACACTCGTGTCATCAACATCAGAGTCATCACTCAGTGGTTCCTCCACTGGTTGACCTTCATCTTGATCACGATCTCCTGACTGTCTGTTGGCTGAATTCTGTCTCTGCGGTCTCAGGTCAGATGGATACATTTTGCAGGTACCCAGCGTACTCCTGTATCTGTGGAGACACAAGCATACCTGAGCCCTGAGGCAATAAGGTCATAGGGACCTTCGAATTGCTTGGTGACTAGGTTTCGCATCCGGACCTTCGCTCGAGGTTGATGCATCTCATCCGAAGTCTGTAATGAAAGGTGGTGATTCAAGAAAACAGGGTTATTTGTGTTCTGGGGCACCGTGAGGTGATTGATAGTGTACAAGGACTTTTGCAACCAAGTGTGCGGGGTTTCACCCTGCATTCCCCGTTTTTGTTTTTGCAGAACACGCTTGAGTGTACCATGAGCGTGTTCTACAATTGCCTGGCCCGTGGGAGAATGAGGGATCCCAAATTTATGAGAAACACCCCACAACTGCAGGAACTGCCACACCTTCTGTGAGGCGTAAGCAGGACCATTGTCAGTCTTGATAGCAGAGGGTATGCCTAGGACAGCAAAGGCCTGCCTCCAGTGGGCAATGACATCTCGGGTCTTTTCTCCTGTGTGAGCCGAAGCCCACATAGCAGAGGAGAACATGTCCACATACTTACACATACTTGAGCCGGCTGAACTCAGCAATCTGGGTAACGTCCATCTGCCAAAGTTCCAAGGCCTTAAGGCCCCTGGGATTCACTCCTGCTGGCAAAGGTGCAGCAACTGCGTGACAGTCATCACAGGACTCAACAATGTCATGGGCCTCAGTTGGCATCAACTGAAACTGCATCTGCAATGTGTGCACATTCTGGTGGAAAAACTCATGTGATACTTTGGCCTGCGCGGGTGTATCAGGCTGAGGGGCCACCCACGCTGGGTTGGCCAGCTTATCAGCCCTTGCGTTACCTTCCACTACAAACCCAGGCAAGTTAGTGTGGCTTCGAACGTGCAGAACATAATAGGGATGAACCCATTCCCGAACTGCACACCACAAGGTCTCCAGTAAATGAAACAAGGCAGCATTGCTGACTTCCTTCAACACCGAATGACCCAACTGCTGGGCAATGTTGGCCACATAAGTGGAATCTGTGATCAAGTTGAAGGGCTGCTGGGAAAAATTCTGAAAAGCCATGACAGCAGCCCTCAATTCAACCAACTGGGTTGACCCGTCCTGATGGCCTTCCAGGACCTTCCACTCAGATCCATCCTTCCAAGTGACAATGGCCTTCCCTGTTTTCCCTGACCCGTCTGTGAAGACAGTGGGTCCTTGCACTGGTTCCTGGCTGTTTTGGGGCCACAAAGAAATTTGCACAGAATTTGCCACTTGCAGTATCTTGTGGCTGGGCAGATGATAAGTGATCTGCCCTGTATAATTTTCCAGAGCACTTTGCAGTGACACACTGTTTGCAAGGCTCCAATCAAAATCTTCCCGTGCTACCGGGAGCACAATCTGTGCAGGATCCCCGCCCATCAATTGCAAACACTGTTGTCAGCATTTGACTATCAAACGAGCAATGAGCTCGAAGAGTGCTGTTGCTGTTTTCTGTGGCTGATGAGGCAAGAAAACCCATTCCAGGACGTGTAAGGGATCAGACCACCTGTCACTCCATTGGCCAATTATGGCTGTGGGATGTAAATATGGAATGGTGAAGAACACAGTGACATCAATGGAGGGATCAATGCGATGAATCTGTCGAGCCGAAACAGCTCACTGAACCTCCTCAAGCACCTGACATGCCTCCTTGGTCAGTGTCCGAGGTGATTTCAAATCAGTGTCTCCCTTTAACAAATCAAACAGAGGAGATAACTGTGCTGTGGTTAGTCCCAAATATGGATGTAACCAAGTGATGATACCCACTAATTTCTGGGCATCATTCAATGTGCACACTGAGTACACAAATTGCACCTCTTCATGCTGGGTCGTGCATTCCAAAATCTTGACACTCAGATATTTCCATGGTGGTTCCTGCTGAACCTTTTCTGGAGCCACCTGCAGCCCATGAGAATGCAAAACATGGATCAGCTGAGGCTGAATTCTCTGCAACTCCTCCTGGGTGGAAGCCGCCACCAGGATATCATCCATGTAATGATAAAATTGGGCATTAGGAAATTGCTTGCAAACTCCAGACAAGGCTCGGGCCACAAACCACTGGCACAGGCTCGAGGAATTTCGCATGCCTTGCAGCAAAACTCTCCATTGATACCATGCAGGCTCAGCATTATTAATTGGTGGCACCGAAAAGGCAAATTTCGGTCTGTCATTGGGATGCAAAGGAATCGTAAAAAAGCAATCCTTCAGATCCACAATGAGGACTGGCCATTCTGCAGGAAGCATGGTGGGTGATGGCATGCCAGCCTGCAGCGTCCCCATGCTTTCCATCACTGCGTTCACTTTCCAGAGGTCTTGTAGCAGCCTCCATTTCCCAGACTTCTTTTTGATGCAGAACACAGGAGTGTTCCAGGGACTGGTAGAAGGTTCCAGATGACCCTGGTCCAACCGTTCCTGCACCAAATCACGAAGGGTGACTAATTTATCTCGAGGAAGGGGCCACTGGGGTTCCCAAATGGGTTTGTCCGTCAGCCACCATATAGGAGGCATTGGACACTCTGCGCCCTTCTGCGCAGTGGCCCCGATCAAAAATCCATACCCAAGTGCACCCCTCATGCAGCCAGAACATCCCTCCCCCACAGGTTATTAGAAGCTCCGATGACATGGGGCCAGACCATGCCTTTCTGACCCTCCGGGTTTGTGATTGTCACCAGCTTCTGGCTCACGCAGCACTGCCTTGCTCCTCCCAGTCCTGAAACAGACGTTGTCACCGGGTCCAAAGGCCAATCCAGCGGCCAAGCAGCAATGGACACAATCGTAATGTTTGCGCCTGTGTCCAGGATTCCATGGAGGTGAATTTTCGATGGCGTTGCACCAAGAATGGACAGGGTGCACGTCCTCTCGGGACACTTCTTGGTCAGGGCAGCCATCCAGAAGACCTGAAGCAGCCAAGTGGATCTGAAGCTGCCATGTCCTCAGTCCTGAATATTTGCCCTGCGAACAGACATATTAAAAGGCACAAGTTGAGAAATTTGTGTTTTTTCTGGGATAGTGAAGGGGGGAGTCAACGTGGAAACTATGTCATAAATCCTTTCTATGTAATCTGCATCCATGAGACCCAGATGCGCAATGATACCCTGAGTGGTGGTACTAGACCTGCCCATAAGAAGGGCACTCAAACTGTCACCCAGAAGACCAAAGGCATCCAGGGTGACTTTATGCACTGCGCTGTCCTTTAGGACTACTGTTTCAGTGGTGCAGAGGTCTAGGCCTGCTGAAGCGTGGGTGCTGGCTGTGAGCTTGCCCAGCAAATCTCCATCAGCTCTGGGGATTGGGAAAACACTTTTGTCTGAGTGTGCTTCCCCTTCACACTCCACTTCCCGTTTCCTGAGCTCAACAAAGGCCAGCCATTCACATGAACCATTGCCTTACAAGTATCGGCCATATGATTTGGCCTTCCACAATGTCCACAAAGAAACAAAGGAGTGGTCTCTTTTTTCACTTTCTTCCCTTTTTCTTGCTGGCCTGAGCATTTACCCAGTTCTGCTTCCCACCTTGCTGCCCCTTACAGGTTGGCCACAGGGTGGTAGGCACGGCAGCCACCTTTCCACCTGTGGTGCCCATTTTCACACAGGCCTCGGCCATCTGTGAGAGTGTGCGATCGCCTGGAAGGGTTTCAATGATCTCCCTACACTCCGCATTACAGTTGCTCCTTGCCAAAAGTTTGAGCAACAACGTTCTGGAAGCAAGATCCTCCACCTGTCCCTCATCTGAAACTGTCAGCCTCTCTGCGAACCGCAGGAAGGGTTCGTCTGTCCCCTGAACAATTGTGGCAAACAGCTTCTTGGGTGCAGACATCTCCATTGTCTGTACCAATGCTGCCATGCCAATCTTTTGGCACTGCTCCAGTACCAAGGGCTCATAGGTAATTTGCCTATTTAAGTCATCAAATTCACCTACACCCAGCAGCATGTCTGGCCCGACCCCATAACTAGGGTCATCTTGACGAGCCTGCAGATTCTGTGCTGCAGTCCTTTCAGCCAATTGAGTCCACTTAGACTCAAAAAATGTCATATTCAAATGGCTGAAAGAGAACCTTGGCCAAACACCAAATGTCATAGGGTGGTAACACATCTGTGTCTACCAGTCGTAGAACTTGCCTTGTCTCAGGGGACCCCAGACTGTATTTTCCGATCCTTAAGGTCAATCAATGCCTGCCACGATAAATGAATATATTTCTTGCAACCAGCTTCCCGAATCACAGGGAAAGCTTTCAGACTGCTCGGTGAGGCATCATTGTCCTCCAAATCCTGTCCCTTGGACTGCACGGGGACGGGGCAAGAGCTCGTCTCGCAGCACCTGCAGAGCTAGAGAATCCATCTCTGCCCTGCAGGAAGCGCCGTGCCAAGCCACGGCCACTCACTGCATCAGTCTTGGCTCAGACATCATCCTAAAATTGTGCTTGATCTCGTGGCTGAACCATCACCTGACAGTGAGGCAGTGTCCAGTGGCCAGCTTAAGGGGACCTATCTGTCTGGGACCCTTTGCCATGGGTGAACACGGGCCCGTCTTCAGCTGTGCCATCCCCTCTAAAAGTAAACACCTCAGAGCCAGAGCTTGCCTTTGCCTTGGAGGCGGCTGCGCGTGCAGCGCTGCCCCAGCCCACCACGTTGGGGAAACG
The DNA here is from genome assembly GCA_008694505.1 of Cyanoderma ruficeps. NCBI lineage: Eukaryota > Metazoa > Chordata > Aves > Passeriformes > Timaliidae > Cyanoderma > Cyanoderma ruficeps. The sequence goes on from VZDJ01000246.1 coordinate 2,385,482, forward strand.
AAGTACTGGGGGGGACATGTCTCGCAGCACCGCAGCACTGCCAAGCGCCGCTCCCAAGGACATGGGTGAATCAGGGGGAGACAAAGCCACGGGGGAGATGCCGCATGTGACTCGCGAACGGGAGGGGGTTGCGGGGGGTGACATACTCACAGCTCAGAGGTCCCCCAAGCCCCACTCCAGCACTGCCCCCATCAGCGGAGTCACAGCAGATGGGGTGGTTTGGGCAACCCCCCCCAAGGAAGCTCCAATGGCCCGCGAACCCTGATGCTGGGCGGCCATCCCGTCCGCTGTGGGGCAGGTTTCTCAGCATTGGCTGAGTGCCCAGTGGCTCGCGCAGACTGCGGCTGTGCAGCGCGGGGGTCCGGGGCTTCCTCCGCCGGCCCCCTGGGATGGCATAAATCTGTGCTGCGCCTTTCTACCGAGTGTTTTGTGGGCACGCCACAATGCAGACAGTCCGTCGTGACCGTCCGCCCTCCCTGGTCCAAGTGCGCTTTTGGCACTTCCAACACTGGGAAGGCGCGGGGAGGGAAATGACCTCCCACCACCACTGCCGCCGCCAGCGTGGCATGGGAGCTGGGCACGCCGGCTGCACTGGTCCCACAAGCCTTTCACAAGCCCCGAGTGCCCCCGCAGCCTGCCGTCTGTGGGGCTTCGCATTGGTGGGGTCCGTTCCAGGGACGCCGCGCTCGCCTTTGCGGCTGCGCCGCCCAGGGGCAAATTTCCCTCATTGCTGCGCCTGCATGAGGGGAAATCGGTGGTCCCGCCAACACCGCGTCCACGTGGGCGGGGGCTAAAGCCTCCCAACTCCAGCACGGGAACAGGAGAGGAAACTCCATCTCCCCTGGCACCCAGCTCGGGAGACAACATCAGGCTGGAGCCATTCTGCTCCAAGACGTCAGAACTGGGAGAGTCTGGGTCACGCAAGACCCTTTTGACCCTCTTCCAAGTCTCTATCAACCCTAAAAGATCCACACCACAATCATCAGCAAAGAGCTGAAGCTGGTGATTTCCCAAATTCGCCCATTTTGCCAAAGAAAATGCACTATCAAGGCTACAAAGGAAACCATGAGTTCTAGCATAGTAGAACAATTCTCAGAAGTCCTCTCCAGACACGGAGGTTTCCTCCCTCTCTAGGACCTCAAGCCAAAGGTCCACCACGAGGGAACCATCTGAGGCAGGGGAAGAGGCCATGTCTCTTACCCTAATTACCTTCAGATGCACTGCAGTGTACGTCCACACAGAGTCACCAAATGACGACATGGACAGGGTCACAAAATGAAGGACGAAGCAGGCACAGCAGAGGTTCAGGGAAACTTCCTCCTTCTTCTTCTTTCAGATTCAAAATCTGACTCCATTTATATACATTTGTACAAAGCTCAAGAGATTGGCTACACAGGTCGCCACCTCTTTTAACCTGGATGGTGAACATCACCATCAATCACATTTCTCCTCCCAGAGGAGAAATATGTAAACATCCTAAAAATATACATTGTTTACATGAAGCTGTGTGAGAATCTGCAGTACAAAGTTACAAGCACTCAAAATCAAGAAAACCTAGGGTGACTGAAGGGCCTGATCTGGCCTGACACAGGCACACATCCCTAGCCAAACATCCATCCATTCCATCCCACCTGGAGTATTCCTGGATAGCAACACCATTTTCATACCTCCAACTGTAGGTANTTACTAATCCGAGTCACAGCACCATTTATGTGGAGGTTTTACATTTGCCGAATTTGTTTGCTGACTGAGAGATAGGATTTTGGGAAGAAAAAGGCAAAAGCAGGCTCAACTTAGAAGCAAAAACAGATAGATTTTTTTAACATACACTAAGAGAAGAAAATAAGAAAAGAAAAAAAACCCAACACAAATTAATTTTTAAAAACCAACCCTCTCTCTCACTACAAATTATTCATTTTCTACAAACAATGTAAAGAGGCAAAACTCAGAATTCCTAGTCAGTACCACTTATAAAACAGTCTTTCATTTAGTCTTTGAAAGAGAAGTCACTCCTATGGTTTCAGTAACTTTTACCAAAAGCAGCCTTCCCAGAGAATCTGCATTTGTGGACCTTCCCATCGGGTAGCCTTTCTCATGACTACCAATGGGCATGAACTTCACAAATTGAGGTGGTACCTTTTAAAAATGAGCTGTTTCAAAATAAAAACAAAGGATCTTTTTCAACTCAAGGAAACAGAGATAGTCTTTTCACTTCTTCAAAGGCAAAAGGCTTTTTCTCATCTCCCTCTGTTCAACGTCTCATGGGGGCACAAAAATATTGACTTAGTTCATCACAGATACTTTTGCTCAAGTCCACAAATCATCTCCCCAATTTATATTGTCCACAATTTAAAAGATTGTCTTGTTACCATAATCCACAGGAGATCTTTCAGCCTAGAACCAAGGCAACTCGTCATCTCCACCACTTAAAAGTCACTCTACTGACTTTGAAATCTCCATATTGTCCCTTTGCGTTTCCATTTTGGCCTTTTCTCCCATGTCCGAGAAAGGTTATAGTCTTAATCTGTGTCAAGAAAGGGTTAAAGCTTGCCAAAGCCTCCAGTGGTCAGGTGATCTCTGCGCGGCAGCCACAGATGTTGCAAAGCAATGCCGGTGGGAGGTGAAGGCTGATGGATACCTCATCCTTCCATGCCTGGATCTGACGGCGTGAGCCTGTTACAGGGAATGTCTGTATAAAATAATTCGTGCTAGAAATAAAGTAATATAAATTTGAGAAAACAGAAGCCGATTCCAGGAAAGCTGATTTGTATTTGTGAGGGGGTGGGGGCTCCAGAAGAGAGAAGATAAATCAGCAACAGAAAGGAGAGTCACAACCACGGAGGTGGGCCTTCACAGTGTCCTTAACGACTGGGAGCACCCACTCATCAAGACTGATCTACCCAATATTGCCTTCTCGGAAATCTCATCTATTCTTCGGCTCTGCCCAGAAACTTATTCAGGAGGACTGGATTCTCAAAAGAGGACACATGAAAATACAATCTGAGCAAAGGTGGACAAAGGAACCCTGCCTTGGCAAAAATAAACTGTATAAAAACTGGACCCTTGGTGGCAGAATTTGTGAACGGGGGGGATAGGTGCAATAGAGGCCTATCCTGGCGTCCACCCAATGTTGATCCCGGGATCGAGGCTGTCGTTTTGTCGTGGCTTTCCGTGTTTGCTGTTATGTGAATTTTTTTTATTTTTTATTTTTCAAATCCGGCTGTCTCATTTATAACAAGCCTCTCCCAGCTGCTCTGTAAAACCCAGTGTCGGGTGGAGGGGGGAGAACCCATCCTCCCCTTGGGCCAGGGGTGCCTGCAGTCAGGGGGTGCGGGGCATGGTCCTACCACGACCGGCCGAGATCCCCACCGCCGCCCTGCCGAACTGCAGCCCTGCCTGCTCTGCAGGCAGTGGCTTCCGGAGTTCGGGCCGCCCCCGCCACCCTGAGGGCAGCCAGGGCCTGAGCCGGGCCCTCCTCAGCCAGACCACGACCTTACCTGCTCGCTGGACAAAGGAGAAAGAGACCATTTCCAACTCAGCCTCAGCTTTTTATATGAATATTAACAAAAGTTGCATTCTGTTCTCTGAGTGGTCAGAACCACATGTCAATCTAAAACCATCCCTCCTATGGGTCCCTGTCCTTTCTATAGAATTCTAAAAGTCTTAGCAGAGATACTGTTTCAACCTATGACAATACTTTAGGACAAAACTCATTTCTGCAGATCATTTAGGGCAGAAGTGATACTAGTCAGATGTTTCGGGTGTTAATCAGCAAGGTCTCAATGGAATTCTAAAAATTAAAAGTGGGAAGACAGAAAAAAACCCTGAATCTACGACATCAGCAGTTATGTCACTGAGGAGGGACAATTTTTACATTTTCATCCAAAATGCTTAAACTCAGAAGTATTCAACTGCTAACTTACAGCAGACTTATTTAAATAATATTCCGGTTTTAGAAACCTCCCGTTCTAACCTAGGAATGGCTTCATACCTTCCTGCTTCACTGAGTTTAAGATTCCCTTGGTAGTAAAGGTTTCTCTAAGCTGCTTCTCTTCATGAGCAATGGGCTGCAGTGAAATCATTTCTCTGCACTATTTTCTCAGTGAAAAGGTCCACAAATTGATTTTTCACCCTTTGCCCTCCCTTTCAAGATACAAATTCAAATATAAACATGGCAGACTATCACTGACAGTATATACATCTTTTCCGTCAGTGACTTTATAAAAAAGCCACACACACAAAGTATTAGACATGCATTAATAATAAAACTGTAGAAAATGAAGTTTAAAACAACTTTTAGAGGTTAAAGTATAAAGTTAGAAGTTGTTAGTTATAGATTTGCAAAGTTAAGGTAAGAATTAGTAATAATGTTAGTTATTAGAAACCGTATTCATTTTGAAACTTACTAAGGTAAGAATTAGTAATAATGTTAGTTATTAGAAACTGTATTCATTTTGAGACTTACTTTGGGAATGTGTCTTATCATAGCCTTCTGTCAGTCTGGAATGCGGTTTCCATGGTATTGAGGTCCGCTTTCTTGGGGCTGCTTACCGACTAGCTTACCCCTCGGTCTCAATATGTCAGGTGTTGCTGTTCCTGAATCTCAGGCTAAAGCATGGAATTGCGGCGTGGAATAAAAGAGCGGGCTCCTGCTAGGTTTTAGATGGTCTTTATTTCCTCCCACGTGCAGGTGTCAGTTCAGGGAGGCAGAGGGTTCAGGAGCTCAAGTGAACAGGCTGAACCCCCTGAGCAAAAGCAAGAGCAAGAGCATTGGGAGGGGCAAAGCACCCCACTTAAATGTGGGAGGGGGGGGTGGTTCCCAAACAACAAGGAGCTCAGCACCAATACCAGGGAAGGGGGGGTGTAACCCAACACAGAAACTTAACACATTGATGGAAGAAGGTGTCATTCATGGACCGAGACGAATCCCAGGGTCTTTTCCCTAGAATTTTCTAGATCTTAAAACATGATTGACACCAGGGTCACACCATTAGGGGTTTTGGGAGGGGGGATTGAGACAAACCAATATGAACATGTTACAAAGCATATAAAACATTGAAAACCAAATTTCGCACTGCTACACCATGGTAACTCAGGACTTTCTGGCCATCTTTATCACTCCTCTCACCCTTGGCTATCCCACCTCCCCCGCCCCGGCTCTGTAGTCCCCCCTGCAAGCAAGTTCCAACACGCCCATATGGTAATTAGATGCAACGCCTCAAGAAAATCGAGACAACTTCCAGAAATCAAACAGTAATTCTCCCTAACAACAACTCAAAACAGAAGTAATGGCAACAATGAAGACAGGAGTGTGAAAGCCGACAGATCTTTATCTCAAAACCAGCCGTCTTTATCTAGCCGTGACTGCAAATACATTCTAAATGACTGACCCCTCAGCAGCAGCAGAATGGAATGGGGAATTTATGGGGAATTTATCGGGAGCTTGTCTCCCATGAGGGGGGAGTAGCTAATTCCCCACCTGGCCATGCAAGCAGCAGGGTGCCCAGCCCCCTCCTTCTCAGCACTTCGGTGAAGAGCATTATGCTCTCCCAAGCACATATTTATATAAAAGAGGTGATTCTTTAATAAACGCATTATAAAGGAGGGAACATTGTCTCCTGCCCCCAATTTATTACAAAACCAACATGAACAACTTAGAGAAACATTGTGAGCTTTTATAAAATTTCAAATAAAACCTCTCCAAATCATGAGCAAGACCACACTTCACTAAATTGGGAAGATTGAAATCATTTCCTCCCTCTAAAAATGATGGAAGGAGTTAGATCTTCTGTTCTATGGGAATCCCAACCAACAAAATATTTCTCAACTATATTGCTACCATTGTGAGGTTTTTACAAATCTTCTTACTCTATGCATATTCCATACTCAAAATACTTCATCCTGCCCCTATATATATTACAGGAAAGAGTGCAAGCTTGAAGATAACCAGGGCATAAACTATTAAAACGCTTTATAAATCTAACGAAATTCCTTGAATGACACTTTGAAATGAAGCCCACAGGTAGAGTACATTCCCTCAAGAAAAAGTACCTGTAACTGTCAGTTGCATTCTGGTGAACTTCTTGACTGCAGCCTGGAGAGTTCATAAACTCTGGTAATGAAATGCCTATTTTTAAGGTAAACAGCTATGACAACAAAATGCTTGGAGATATTTTCAACATACATGACATCTTTCTTCACAAATAGAACTATTTGTACTGAAAAGCAAAAACCACCACATTTAGTTATGGATGACTGGCATCAGATACTTTATTTTAAAGTAAATGTAAAATGCAAATTAAATTTCTATGTTATTATGCATGAGATTTTTATAGCATAAAAGACACCTCAATTTTATATAGCTCTGAGCATTATCCCAGCAAAGGCGAGTTGAAAATTGGCACTCTGTGCCCAATAACTTAGTTCTCACTGTAATTTTCGTCAGGTTATTCTCCCTTGAAGAGTGATTGAACCCACTTGCAAAAAATGAGGTCCTAATATATAGAAATTCCCTTTGTCTGGGGCTGCTATTTGCCGGCTAGCTCGCCCCAGGAATTCTATATGTCAGAGGTTTGGAGAGACTGAATCCCCGGATGAGGCGTGATTAAGGCTTGAGAAAAGAGCGGCTCTCCACGGGGTTTTGGATGGTTTATTTCTCCAGGTACCTCTCCAGAATGGTGGAAGGCAGAGAGGTCCTAGAGGCCATGTGGAAAGAGAGGGAAAAATCTCCTGTCCCCAGGTTATGTACCCAGGGGGCAGGTCTCCAGACAGGAAGGGCAGGGACCACTGGCCAGTACAGTATTATAAAGACAATAGGTGTAGGTGACACCTAATTACCTGGGCGAATCAGGGGTTCCATGCC